>JAHWXV010300417.1:0-15254 GCA_024586415.1 Phrixothrix hirtus | reverse complement strand
GTTTAATTCACGTGGAGCGCCAATTTTGCGTAATTTGCAGCGATTCAGACAATAGGTAATTGATCCACGAGTGGCTAGTTCTTATTGTTGAATTCGGATAACGTCACGCCTCACTCATACATGCCTTCACTTGACAGCTCTAGCCTCAACTAACTAATTTTGTATTCCTTCATCTGGAAATTGCTGGGAAAAGAAGGGTTTGGAGGTTACCATTTATTTATAGAAACAAACATTGTTTCGTGAGAAACTGAAGTTGTAAATTGTTTTTACACTCGTGTACCAGGGGTTTTCAAAAGTTCATTATTATAAACAAAATTTGTAATACCCTGTAAAGTTCTTATTTATAAATTTTGACACGAAATGAATACTGGTAATTTACACATTTATTTATATACAGGGTGTTCCCAAATTAAAGATAGATGTTGTAGGGATTTTAGACGCGCTTAAAAAATAACGAAATGATACGAACTAAAGAAAAATGTGTTAAAAACCTCCTATTTTTTTCACTTGCAATTTATATAAGGTACTTTAGAATGGAAGGAAGCATTATATACGAGGGCGATTTTGTTTGGTTTTTGTATGCCGCTAGTTAAGATATTTCTATATGTGTATTTGGTGTTACATGTAAGTTCAATACACTCTCGGAACTACAGCAGGAGTTACAATGTATAAAATAAAGTTGGTATGCTGTAGTATTGTGACGTACTAGCTGAAGAAGACAAGGAACCAAAATAAATTCATAAAAAAATAGAATACTTTTACTATTATAGTATCATATGACGGTGTAGTTAGTTTGAGTGAGGTGAGGAATTGTTTGAAAATGAGCCAGAATAAATATCTTGAGAGATATTGGGAAAATGGACCAATTTCGTTTGATAGATCAACAGATCAAGTTACCGGTGATTGCAAAGAAAATGCAGGGATCTAAAAAAAAACCATTTCCAAGAGTTTTTATGTTATAGGATAGAAAGAGGGCCCTACATATTCGATTTCGAGGTTACTCACATAAAAATAGTAGTTTTTCCATATGGAAGTTTTTAGCGAACTTCGGTAGCCTAAATAAATTATTTTACAATTATTGTTGGAGATGAGACTTGATCGTATCACAGGGCTCTATTTACTGTGGGTGAGTAAATCTCTCCTACGCCCAAGAAAGGCAAAACAAAATCGTCAGCAAAACAGTGAATGGCCCCGGGACAAAGAAATAATTCTACTAACCGAATACATTGAAATGGAAAGAATCATAAGTTCTAAAAATAATTTAAAAACACCTAAGAGTCTTATAGAAGCTTTATTTGAAGAATACAGTCTTACAGGCGAAAAAATTGCTTTAACATGACAACTCATATGACCCGTATTTTTCGAGGTACCATTCAGAAATATTGATTTATAAAACTCGTATGATCGCCTTAGAGCATTGATTAAGCTCCATCCGACTTGTATTTATTCAAAAATAGCATTCGACGATTATTTTCCACACCTCCAATAAAGCTCCTTTTCTCACAAAACACGGCAGATGGAGACACAATAAACAAGGAAGTTGTGCTATAAACAAATAGTAATTGTATTCACAAGTATTTTCTTTTGCAGCCACGTAGATTATGCAAACAGTCATCTACCCATGACAGCTCTCAATGTAAATATATTACTTAGCGTGTTTACGTCTAACAAAACCGAATAGTTTTCCAAAGCCAAAATCGTCTTTGCTGTAGAAGTTTCAAAAGTCATAATACACAAACAAAGTTATGTAAACAACAAGATATTAGACTTGATAAGCTGATAATAATTTTATTGTTAAATAACGTTTCAGAATGAATCCGCGTTAAGATCAGACGTAAAAGGTGCTACAATTTTTCAGAATTTCACAACCAGTAATTAATTTTCTAATTACCAAGAAGCCATTAAAGCTTTAAGTGAATTAAGTCAAATCCTTGCTGTGCAAGGAAAAAATGGAAACGTTGGCAACGTTTATTCGAATAACTCGGTGCGACCAAAGTTTCTATTTACTGATAGATTCAATATTTAGAATTTAGAATGCAATAAATTTGATAAATACAAATTAACTACTCTTAAGAATTGTAGGTACCAAACTGTTGCTGAGTTTCAAGCGCAAAGGCTATTTACAACTTACTAATTGTAGGACAACCTCTAGTTCAGTGCTGAGAAGTAATAGTTATATACAACAGGCTCAAAATACACACCAGCAACCGCTGTTTGAAACATTTAAACAAATTAGAAATCGTGTATAATCCAACTTAAAAAAGTAATTCCCATATTGACCACAACATTGCTGTACACCTACCACACTACGACCGTTGTGAATGGAGTAGGTTTTCATATTTGGTACCCTGCATCGATTGGGTTTTTATCGTGTTACGACCGTCACGTCGTGGATTCTGGACTCCAGTGATACCTTGTATGTTCAAAATTCGTGCATTTTTCAGTTTTAGATAAACACAAACGAACTAACGCCATGAAATTCTCCGATAAAGATCTAGTTGTAACAGCAACGCGTTAAAAGATTTTAAAGAGAAGAGAAGTAGAGAAAGAAAGTGTTGTACAAAATACTGGATTCATAAATTACATTTGACAACAAGTGACGAGGGGAGAATTCCACACAATTTTTAATAGACTAAAAGGTGACGGAACAAACTTTTTCAAGTACTTTAGAATAATGACGTTCTACTCGGGTTGGTGAAATGTGATATATTAAAATTATACACCAGTTGGCGACCTAGTATTGGAGCAGAGGAAAGACTACGCGTTTGTTTAAGATATTAAGAAAGTTATTGTAGCTGTTACAGATTTCATCTAACGAATGTATGACCATTCTATAGATTTCTGGCTTCCTGTGACTCTCAAATATCACAAAGGCTTCAGTTACCTAATATCACCTAGCGCGGTACATCAACATGTGAATCAATTTTGAAAAGACTTTCACCACTGGAATTACTCACTAGGACAGAGAAAATGTTGAAAAAGATTGCCTTAGATTTTTTTCGCTGTGGCAATTATCAAAATGCATTGTTTTATTGACGGTAAACACGTCTAAATTGAAGCCCCACAAAATAGCGGCTCCTTATTTTATAACTACAAGAAAATGCTCTTCGTGATTTTGTTAGCTGTTGTTGATGCTAATTACAAATTTTTACTTGTTGATGTAGAAAGATATAGAAAATCTAGTAACTGTGGACTATTTTAATACAGTATGTCAAGCAAGCGGTTTGAGAATCATTAATTAAATGTACCTGCTCCAAAACATCTTCCAAATTGCAAAGATGTTTTACCATATGTTAGACTTCTAGACGAGGGGTTTCCATTAGGTCTATTTGATGCGCCCTTATTCTGGGAAATGTATGGGGACGATGAAATCATGTATACTTTAAACTATAAGCTTTCAAGGGCGAGAAGACCAGTTGAAAGTGCAATAGGCATTTTAGTACAAAGTTCAGAATATTTTATAACAGAATTGAAATGAAACCTGATAACGTGAATAAGATAGCACTTTCTGCGTGTGCCCTGCACAATTTTTTGAGAAAAGACACAATAGCGTCAACATTTAATGAGGAGCCGAATGTAGGTGAAGCACAAGGCTTAAGAGACCGCTTAGAAACTATGGAATTAATACACCTACGGAAGCAATAACTATAAGAAATAGTTATAAATCCAATTTTTATAGCAATACTGGACCTGTCCATGGCAATTGGACGCAGTTAGAAGAGGAAAGAGAAATTAAAAATATGACATTAATGTTATTATACTGTAATATGTAAACATATAATAATACACACACACATATATATAAAAGACAATAGATAAATAAAAAGAAATATCGAATTTGTAAAATAAAGCAGAATATAACGCTATTTTTCGAATGTGACTTGTGAAAAACAAAGCAAATGTAATATAACATGAATTTAAATATTTTCTGTATTTTCAGCATCAATACCAAGATGACTGCCATAAAAAGAGTAGTTTTCGTAAGACTGTGGGTGAAAATATAGGTTATAGCGTGATAGTCGGAGATGAATCAGTCGGGCGTACTTTTTGCAACTAAGAAAATTCTGGTTTCTCCTGTAACGGTGGCAGTCTCCCCGTCGAAGTAGCTCAATTTGCTCCTTATTCACTAATGTGAACATGTCGGGTTTACTTCAGTTTGTTCCAATTAAGGGAAAGATAATGTAGTTTCAGCTAAGTCATCAAAAATGTTAAGCAAATTTCGTTATTTCTTTGGAGTCCCGGGGTGAGGGTAATTGCTGCTTTTTGTAAGGATTGTTTCCGTTTGAATTAAATATAACCACTCAAATCGTCCGACAACGGGCCTCTTTCTACTTGGGATGTTTTAATATCGCGATGAGATTGCTGACAATAAAAAAGATGCAGGTCTTGCAGTTATCTTCATATGAGTTCGTAAAGGGATGCACTCTTTTGATGATGATGGCCATACTGCAGTAGGTGATGATGGTACGCTAGCAATCGAAGCCGTGTACCTTATCTGTGACTCTACGATAGTGTCAGAATAATCACCACCTTCTTGAGTTTTTGTATCATGTGTTTCCTCATATACCAAGACATTTTGAGAATATTTTAAATTTAAATGCGTTCTAAAACAAAGCAAACAGTTGAGTTCTTTTCCAGAAAAAAGAAAAACTAAAACTTACGCTCTTTCCTGTAAATGTAGTTTCAAAAATTCCATCTGGTTTTCAAATCTTCATTTCATTCCTGTTTTTCCCAATTAACCATTTTTGCCTTTTCTTCTTTGTAAAACTAACCTGTAGTAGCCCTTTAACAAGGTCCATTTATTCTTACAAACATCAACTGTTAACTCAATCAAAATTTTATACAATTAATGATTATTTTATATAATATTTAACAGAAATATATAACAATTGAGTAAATAGTCCAGCAAAAAATATCGGCTATAATTTCTTTCGATACTCATCCGGAACAATTTTTTCCCTTGGTAAGTAGTCTCTTTTGTGTAAATGGAAATATTAGCTTCAGTGGACATAATATGGCACGTACAAATTTCTGATCGACGAAAAAACGACAAGGTAAATGTACAATCTCGCAGAGTGGTTCTAAATCTCGAAAAGCTGGCCGAAATATAAAGGCATTGTTAAATTTGTCTGGAATTGCATATATCAGGATTTTTGGGTATGCTAACTAAGAATTTGAAGTCAAGATTTCAGAAAATGAAATGGAGGATCCAATATAGTGGACAAAATCAGTAAAAACTTATTTTATTTAGAAGAAAATCAATACTTATATCAATACAATTATTATAATAAAAATATTAATGCAATTCTTCGCTATTAATCACTGTATGACGGTTAGTCGCAATCTGTTGACTCTTTTATCGCATACTCATTACCAATAGCCTCTGCAATTGCTGGGAAATTCAGCAATTCCAGGCTTTCCATTGATAATGATTTTAAACTTTTTCTGGTCAGTTTCCTAATATCTGTAATAAAAGGGTCCGATGAAACCAAAAGTCGCAAAAGAACATCCTCTGTCGTGTTTTTTCGATTATATTTACGCGATAAATCTTTTTATATATTTATTCCAAGACCATTGCGCATCTTCAGACATATATCCTATTGGCAATACAGTGGAAGATAGTATTTCTGCGCCATGGATTAGTCTTTATGCATAGACGTTGGCATGTTAAACTACAGATACAAGTCTACAAGTTTTCAAGCTGCCTAGAGCGAATTGTTCAAACCAATCAATATTTATTCCTAGCTACGCGAAATTACTTTTAATATTATATATAAACGTTTGATTATGACTTCCCTTGTTATTATCGCGGAACCAATATAGTGCTTAAAAGAGAGCTGAGCTGTACTCCCGTCATTAGAGCTACCATATCCCTGCTTTGGCTGGTCAACAATAAGCTCTAACTATTTACGAAACCCTTCTTGAATATTTATCTTTGAATTCCAACTAACTCTTTTTCTTCAGATGTACGTACTTGCCACTTCCGTATTTGAAGTTTGGATGACAAATGTAAGCCACATCAAAAAAATTCTATCCATGCATGTAATGATGAAATTCCAAATTGGAACTTGTCTTTCTTGACTTCCTTCTTTAAAATTTCATCAGCATTGTTAAAATCCTTTGGCCTTGCATTACAAATGAAGCAACTTTGTGCAAAATATGTTCCAGTGATTTCATTATAAGCTTTTCCGTCAGCCATTGTTAATGCAAGCTTGTAAGAAACAACTATTGCTTTTCCGTCAGCAACTGGGATAAGTTTATTTTGCTGTTCTTGAATGTACTGTACTTCTTTTACTGTACTGTTAACATTTTTATACAAAAACTGTGTACGAATAGGTGTGCAATATCGAGGAGACTAAGGTCCCAAATTTTTATATATATAACGAGTTCAATTGAGCCTTTAGAAGAAGACATAACCTGTAGAGGAGCAAGCGAAGAAATAAATATACTTGAATCTAATTTACTGTCATCAGAAAATTTTTGTTTATAATTGCTATGACCAGAATTGTCATCGCATCTCCACTTACAAATCAGCATTAGTTTACGATGGTCATCAGAAGCTAAGCCCTTAAAAATTTCTGTTTGAGTTAACAACATTCGTTTGATTGTGTGGTCTAACAACGGTTGCAATTTTACTTTAACACTGCTCTCAGATATTATAATACCTTCTTTGGATGCATAAAAATTCATGTTCGCTTGTAATACTGCTTGATAGGGCGGATCTAATTTACAATTGTGTTGTAGACTTACATTCCGTATATTGGTCTTTCGACAATTTTTGTAAGAGCGAAAGGACAGACTTGCCTGACATTCGACTTTCTGGAACAAATTCTAACGATTATCTGTATTTGTGTTCTGTAGATGGTTCACGTAAGGCAATATCTTTGACAACATGAGCGGCGTCAATGTTACCCGAAGATCGCAGACCCATTTGTGTGGCACACTTAACTGGGAATGAATATTCTCAGTTCTTCTACGTTTCGTTCTTTCACTCAATTGTTCTAATTCCAATGTAGGACAACCTTTAGTCAAAATAAAACCATAAAATAGTTAGTACGCAATATAAATATAATATCATAATATGCGAACTTTACTTTTTAGACAGATATTAATACTCGAATTTTCTTTTTACATACCTGTACGTATTAGAGGTTTGGCAATTGTCTCTATTGGAAATGAAACATAAATAGAGAACCAGTTCATGCATTTCTCAATAAAAAGTTCTTCTCTCCTTGTCACTTTCTTCTACTGCGATCTTAACTCGTGCATCAGTTTACGTATCGAAAGTTTGATGCTTTTTGGTATTAAATATTTGTATCCCACTCGTTCAGAAACGTGTTCTTCTACATTCACTAAAATTTTGGATACATCTTCATTTAAATTTTTAAAAAAAAAAAAATAAAAGACAAGGCAACATTAAGCTTTCTACCGAATACACCAGAACAAATAACTTTTTCCATGTTTAAAAAAAATTTCTTCTAATCTTGAGGTTAAATTTGATTGCCAAGGATTATTTTTTATTATTTCTGCAACTTGTTTACGTAATTTTTACTTTTCACACTATTGCTCTACTTACTTTATTCTACAGCTCGAAAATCCACTTACGATTCGCCTTATTATACCCCGCTCGAGGGTCGCCTGTGAAATGTTCTCTACGCTTAGGAATAATGAATAAGTAGTATTAACCACCTCGAGAATTTCATAGTACAAATACCAATATGTTAATTTAGTAACGTCAAAATCCCTAGTTAAAACGTTTCGTTTATTTTTTACCAGCTTTTCGGGATTTAGAACCACTGTGAGTCGATTAATGGTACTACATATGAAAATCAACCTTAATGCGACAATAAAAACGCTATTCTAAGCTGATTCTGCAGCCAGACTTCGAAATAAATATCAAAATTAATGATTATCGGCAAGTAAATTAGATCTTTATGAAAATGGTAACGATGCGTCTATTGCGGCTGTAGCGTTACCAAACATTAGAATATCTAAGAGTTGCTATTTATTGCAACGTGAAATGGATGAAATACTCGCCCACTATTAATAGCTGTATGCATATTTCCAAAACAAGCCAGCTTTTATTAGAAGGACCTAACACTTTCTTCTAAAACATGAACCAATAAACTCACTTGTTAGTTACGTCGCAAGTGCCGCTGAACTTTCCTTTTACATCTAGCCACACTTAATGTGATACTGGTAAAAAAAGCATCTAACATAGGAAACAAATAAAATTAAATATAAATAACAAAAATGTTTTAAGAAAATAATCAGTCTATGCTTTGGATTCGATAATAGCCATAAGAAGTTGAAAACATAATGAGAAAATTTTGATTATAAATTACAATACAGATAGTTTTTTAGAAATGTCAATTAAATAGAATTATGAGCTAATGCCCTGATACATAACAAAAATGAACTGCGCACAAGATAGAACTGCATTCAGTATGGCAATTAAATAACCGAACTTTTTATTTAAATAATAGAACTCATAGCACCGTCCACCGAACGTTGATAGCGTTAGAAGAACACAGCTTTGTTCTATCAAATGCGCCAAAGTTCATGTAAATTTGTTGAGAGGTTAGAATTTTACACGCATTTGAGTGACAGTAGTTTTAATGCTTGTATCGTAAAAATAAAATGGAACAAATTAAATTTCGTGTTAAACTTGAAAAAAAAATTGCTGAGACGTAGGAATTGATGAAAAAAATGTATGGTATTGATTGTTTATCTTATACACAAGTTTATACATGGTTTACATAATTTAGAAATAGTCATGAAGATTTAAATGATGATCCAAGACCTGGAGGTCCCGAAGCTGAAAATCGTGCTGAATTAATTGAAAAAATTCGTGAAATTATTGATGTGGATGGAAATTTTACTATTAGAATGTTGATTGAAGAATTAGGTACAAAGAGGGGACTGTTCGTCATATTTGGCTGTAGATTTGGGGAAAATTAAGGTCTGTGCGCGTTTTCTTCCACATCAATTAAATGAAGACCAAGAAATGGCTCGTGTAGAGCATTGTAAGGACATCATTGAAACTGTTGAAAACGAGCCAGATTTTCTTAATTCGATTATAACTTGTGATCAAACAAGGTGCTTTAAATATGACCCTGAAACTAAGCATCAATCTGCAGAATGGAAGTCGAAAGGCGAATCAAAACCAAAAAAATTGCGTTTTCAGAAATCAAAAATCAAGACAATGTTGACAGCTTTTTATGCTTCAAAAAGTATTGTCCACAAGGAATTTGTTGCAGAAGGTAGAACTGTTACTGAAGAATACTATTTACAAGTTTTGCATCGTTTGTGGTAGAGAATTGTTCGAGTTAGCCCTGAATATCCGAAAGGAGAGCAGCTCTTTTTATTGCACGATAATGCATCACCTCACAAATCCAAAAAATTCGTGAATTTTTAACGCAAAAACAAATCGACCACCCATCGTACTCGCCTTATTTATCCCCCTGTGACTATTGTCTTTTTCTTAAACTGAAAACTGCAATAAAAGGAACGTTTTATAATAATATTCCAGCCATTTAAGCGGTCGCAACGCAGATGATTAAGAACATTGCTACAGATGACATAAAAAAGTCTATGCATGCTTTAGCTAATCATCGCAAACATTTTAGTGACTCCAATGGAACCTATTTTGAATAAATATAATGTTTCAACAATAATATATTGTATATTTTATTCTACATCTAAAAAGTTCGGTTCTGTAATTGTTATACTGTAACTATGCAAAACGAAACTAAGCATGAAACGAAGAAGCACTCTACCCTATTTAAGATTTTGTTGATAACCTCGTGAGTTGGATTTTTGATCACGTCTCTTTGGATACGCGTAATTCCAAAAGGAAGGATGACACTATTAAGCCCCTTAAAAACTGAGCAAGCACTCTATTTTATTTAAATTTTGTTGATATCCTTGTGACCTGAATTTTTAATTAGGTCTACTTGAATACGTGTAATTCTAAAACGAGGGATGGCACGCTTAAGGTTCTAGATCCATGTTTATCGAATCCTTTACTGCGCCCACGTCATCAGGAAACAATAGTTGAAACATTTAAAGCACGTTACAATTTTGGAATTCATCAATTGAAAATTGAATACTTTCTCGATTACAAA
This sequence comes from Phrixothrix hirtus, assembly GCA_024586415.1. Classification (NCBI taxonomy): domain Eukaryota; kingdom Metazoa; phylum Arthropoda; class Insecta; order Coleoptera; family Phengodidae; genus Phrixothrix; species Phrixothrix hirtus. The sequence continues at coordinate 5,127 of JAHWXV010300417.1, read as the reverse complement.
ATCTTAACTGTAGTGAAACTGAAATCTGAAAGTGTAGCGTGTAAACACAGTACACACTTCATATGCTATGTGACTATGCATATAATCATATTGTAAAGCAATGTGCTGCGTAGAGCTGTTGTTAGTGGCGTCATTCTTACTTTACAAACAGCGTTGTAGGAGTATATTTCCTTTGTGATTACATTTGTACTTCGTAAAAAGTGTGTGACGTTAGAAAGCGATGAACTTACATTAGAATCTAATGAAAACTTTTCAAAACTTCAGCTGAACAACGTAACACTAAAAGAAGGCAAATCAGAGGACGAAAGTATGTACATAATAACTACGAAATTGAATGCGGCCTTCGTTGAGCAAGACACTACAAAATACGAAAAATTTTGAAGAAACAATCACAAGAAACTCACGATGTTTCACTGATTACGTGACCCAGTCAATTTTATCGGATAATTTGACATGTGAAAAATTGCAGTCAAAACTGCAACACATAATGAATAATGATTAAGGTTTTATTTCAGCTTTCGCTGTAGGTAATGCGAGTTGTGTTTGTGAGTACAATGCAGAGCTAATCATCAGTCGCCTCAAAAGTACGTAAGTAATAAGCACATACAATCAATGTAGATCATTTTTTGACATTTATGGAATTTTTAACGGTATAAAGCGGCGCTATGCACCTTCAGAGAATAATTCAGGTCAAGTTTCAGATCTTACGGGGTCGCACAACTAGCTAAGGAGACGAAGATAACTCAAAAGTTTTTATACAAAGGTGTTTGGTAAATTCCGATGTGCATATGATATCAAGCGTCGGTATTACAACGCGTCAACTTTCATGACATAACGAGCTGTAGCTTTCTCCTCTTCCCGATAATAAAAATATAAAATGAAGGAACGAAGACTTAACGCGATAGAGAGTTTGTAGAACCAATTGCAAACCGTGCTCAACGTGTTGTTGGAAATTGACTTGTGACGGTGGTATCGGAAATCATAGAAACACAAGCATGATTGCATATGTGCCAAAGGAGGTATTTCTTTAAGGAGACCCTACCATAAATGTGTGGTATTGTCTTTAATATTGGCCTATCTCTTAGAAACGGAGACTCCTATGACATTAACCCTCATTACACTATTTGTTTCCAAATATTAAGCGAACGTTTTCTCACAATACACGGCACTCAAAATAATGCATAATTTCATAGATACGATCCGATTTCTGCAAAACAGAAACTTGGATTTGATGTTAAGCATTACCTTTCCCTCAATAACTCTGAAAAAATTACGTATATGACCCTATTTATAAAAACCAAAATTATTCTGCAGGGTCTATGCAAAAGTTTTCGTAATATGACTTACTGTGATAATAAGCGACAGTTCCCAGCTACTAGCTTCAGTAGGTAATCATATCGGACGTACGACCTGCATTTCCAAAATAGCCGATTCGGAATTTACGCTAGCTTTCCCAGACCGGTACCCTAATGTATATTATCTATAATATCAACTAAGGTGATTTTCAATGCATCGAGGTTGACACAGAATCCCTAAACAGCAACTGGATTGTAGCATAATTCCAGAAACATCTGGGTAGCATCTCATATAATAAATGGTCTGTACTTTATTTTAATGCAGTTCATAATTCTACAAATAACATTTTAAAACAAGTTACGTGGATTTCTAAAACCTTATCAACATTAACACAAAATCCCAACTTTCAGCAGAAAGCATAAAACATTTTAATTGCAGTGGCTTGGATTAATTCTGCGACGAAAGTATTTTTAAAGTCAATGGATATAATATGTTCTTTGAAAGTGTTAATAATTTTCAAACATGAAAGTATTCTCATGTGCTATTTTATTCCTAAAATAAATTTAAAACAACGTATTAAAATAAATTTTATATCTCTAAAGCACGATACCAACTTTTCAAAATGATATATTTCGTCTTAAAAAAGAAGGCCATTATGAAATTTAAATGTGTGTCGCTTTCAACACCTAAATAGATGAAATTAATCTTTCAGTTAATACATTTTTATTATTGAAATTAATAACAGCTTCATTTCCACATAATTGTGAGAAATACCTGTAAAACTTAGACTTCAAGATAGATTAATTTATATTAAATACATATTACATAATAAATTTACTTGCATGAAGTGGATTAACAAAATTGAGTGAACGTAATTAAATTAAAACTAAAACTACATTCGACACTTCAAGTAGTATTTGTCTCTAAGTAATTCCCAATAGAATCACCCTCGTTTCTCTTCTGTCAGAGAATTACTTTTGATGGTTTACAGTGACATAAGAAGTTGTTACATTGTCCTTGTCCATTTAGTCCAAATTATTTATTTATTTTGTTATAACGACAATGTTCTTTTGCAGATGTCACTAACTTTAACTTTTATATCTTATTACAATAAATAAAGGGCTTTATTATAAGTTGTACTTGTTAAGCATTAGAATAACTTCTCCAGAATTTATTTTGCATAATCTCATCTTCAAATTATTTTAGGGCCGCTTTCCTCATATCCTTCTAAACATATCAGTATTTTAATGCCTTGTACTAACAATGATTACAATACAAGATAGCAGTAGAATAAATTTAAGTGACGGTGAAAGAACCGGCCCCTGAACTTTTTAAAATCCAGCTTTAGATATATTAATTTCTGCATTTAGGATTTATACAGTGTGTATCGTAACACCGTTATAAAATTTTAACAACTTATATATATATATATATATATATATATATATATATATATATATAAATGTAATAATTTATTTTAGTTTTCAGCGAACTGCATTTAGTGTAAATTACAGGATCATATTTCGTATACGGTTGTATACTTCGTCAGAACAATCAAACGTAAAACTATTTTAACATTAATGATAACATATACCTAACTAAAAACAATTAAGTTAGAAATAAACATTGCAACCATGATAATTGAAAAGTTTAAAATATACAATAAATCAATAAAACATTTTTATTTGAAAATATTGAACAAAAAGGAATAACTACTGCTAAGGGAATTTGTATCAGATTTAAAATTCAACACTTTACCAATTTTTCGAACATAGAACATTTCCAAAAATAATCCCTCTATAATTGCCACAAAAATCTAAAATTTCGAAATTATTGAAATCAATTCTATGATCAAGTTCATTATAGTGAATTGCAAGAGCGTATCTTGCTTTATTAAGCTTGCAATCGTTTCTATGCAAAGCCATTCGAGTTTTTAGCCACGCCGTTGTTTGTCCAACATAACTGAGATTACAACGCAAACAATTAATTTTGTAAATAATATTTGATTTAAATGATGTAGGAGTAACTGTCTTTTAAATTGGTAGATAGATTGTCAACGTTATTATGGAAATAAAAAACAATTTTCAACATTATCAAAAATTATTTTAACTTCGTAACAAATTTCGGCAATATAAGGCAATCTTTTGTAATTTATATTATTTTGTTATCATTGTCTTGATTATCTTGAACGATATTCCTAAAAGGAGTTAAATCTGTGCTTTAGTTCCAAGAGAGGAAAATCTAATCTCGCATAAACAAATTAAAAATTAACTAACTAAAATTGCATTTTGCTACTGTGCTTCGTAAATGAAATTTAAATAGCATTTGCCGTAAAGCATGAATAGATAAATCGATTGATCCACCAATGTCAAAATCATGCTATTTTACTTTCAGCCCTTTTGATTTCAAATTACTCCAAAGCGCAAAAAATTATATATATATATATATATATATATATATATATATAACTTAGGATTAAGGTGCTTTTTAATTCCTTGAGAGATTATTTCTCTAGCTATCGCTTCTCTGTCGGGATTAAAAGAGGGACTTTAGGTCCTTGATATATAATATACCAATAATCGTAATTTAATCTAATAATTTTAGCAAGTCGTCATCTACCTGGTTGTGTTATTATTAGCGATTTTAGAAATCATTTCTAAAAATAAATTATATGTTCGTATAGTTACTGAAAATCGTAGGAACTATTCCTTACAAAGTTGTAACTTTTAAGTTATGGTGCCACTAAATTGTATTCAAGATGACCGCCGTCTAAAAAGTAATGTTTATTATGCCGCCCGTTTACAAATATTTAACATACTGCTTATAAGAGGTATCGCAGACAATCAAATAAATTAAAAAAATTTTTGCGATTTACAGTCACTCTGGTCAAATACACAGCTTTTGACATTTTAAAGGAGGCGAAATATTGGTATAACATTAAATAAGGTTACTACATTTTCACAGTTGTCTCAAATCCTAAATATTTTAATAGTCAATTCGTCTATATACACACACACGCGCGCACGCACCAAAGCACGCACGCCAGCACGCACGCACTTACGCACGCACACTCGCACGCTCGCGTGAACGAATGCACTCACCCACGCACGCACGCACGCACGTACGCGAGCGCGTATGCTCGCACGCGCGCAAGTACGCACGCACACACGCATCCGAGCACACACTCACACACGCACGTACGCACCGACACGCACGCATTCACGCACGCACACACGCACGCACGCACACACGCACACACACATGCACGCATACCCGCATGCAGGCTTGCACGCACGCACGCACGCAAGCATGCACACACATAAGCACGCACGCACACACGCAGACGCACACAGGCGCATACGCGCACACGAGCACACATACACACGCGCAGATGCGTACGCTCGCACACGCATACATGAGACACGCGCACTATCGTACACGCACACACGCGCACAATCGTACACGCGCACACGTGCACATGCGCACACGAGCACACGACCACTCGCCCACTCGCGTACACGCGCACAAGCGCACACGCACACTCGAGCACACGGACACACGCGCGCGCGCGCAACCGCGCACACGCGCACGCGAGCACACGTGCACGCGCTTACACGTGCACGCGCGCACATGCGCACGCGCACACACCCGCACACGCGCAGAAACGCACACGCACACATGCACACATGCACACACGCACACACGCACACACACACACACAAGCACACACGAATATATATATATATATATATATATATATATATATATATGTTGTTTTTGAGGATTCCGCGGGTGTTGTATGTTACAAAGGTGTTCCGGGTATTGCTCCGC
>JAHWXV010300387.1:0-11177 GCA_024586415.1 Phrixothrix hirtus | reverse complement strand
TATAGTTAAATTCTAAATTTGATCTTAAATATCTTTTACGCAATAAGCAACAATTTAGACAAATAAATACAAGTCAAGCAAATAAATAAGTATACATTACAGTGTTCTAGTACTATTGTTTTGTCAACTCAGGTCCAAAGTCCATTGCTGCCTTGTTTCAAACGACTAACAGGTATCAGCTGTGCGTTAGTTCAAATGAACCTAAAAAACCATAAAAGCAATAAGAAATCGGCTTTACACAGGTAAGTTGGTTGACAATAACTAGTTGGCACAGCAAGAGTTAATAAGTATTTAATGCTTAATTATTTCTTAACTGATAATTGAAATAAAAATTTAAAAACCTGATGAAAACTCACTAACAGTAATGCTCATTAATCATTAAATTTGGAAAGCTAACGTTTGGTTCTAACCAAAAATTGAAACCCTTATAAATTATGAAAGTTGCCTACCCAATGTTTATTTCAAACAAGAGCGATTTATAACAATATTTGAGTCAATTTATATTCAATTCGAAGGCCTTATATCTAAGTTCGTAGAGAATCAATGTAAATTGTTTAAAAAATATAACAGTGAAAGAAACGACTTTCACAGTTCTTTTAAAACTTACTGCGATTTTTATGTTTTTCATGCCTTTTTAGTACTTCGTTAGTACCTATGATACCCTTAAGATAACAAAATTATAGCGAAATTAAGTAGGCCATCTAACTTGATGTCAAGTTGGATGGACCTACATAGTAGAACGAGGCATGACAACACAATTCGGTTTGCGCTAATCATTAGTACCCACAATTTCCAAAATGTCATTGTTAGCACCTTTAAGATGAGAAGATTATAACGAAGTTAAGTTGGCTATTTAACTTGACGTCAGGTTGGATGGACGTATTAAAACGAGGTATGATAGCAAAATGCGATTGCGACAATCGCTAATACTTCCTTATCGTTAGTACCACCTAATGCATGCGCAATCGTGGTTGCACGCGCGCGTGTGATTAAAATACTTCAAAAACTAAAACTCGTAAAGAAATGAAATTTTCGACAACTTAGCGGTTTTTTAAAATTCTCTATGTATAATATCAAAACACAGTAACTCATTATTTACGCTCTTTGATATGTATGTAATCTATTTATAGACATTTTCATGTATCAAATATATTTAATATACATATGCAGGGTTAACAAAAGATAAACCTAACGATTGTATTTGTGGCGACACCTTTACAGTTAGAGTTGTAAAACCTCAAATGTGGGATATATTAGATCACCTTTCCGACAATTCTTACTTTCTCTTATCCTATATGGCATATAGGTAAAAGAGAAAGTATTGTTTTCAACCAAAATTTCCGATGTCGAAACTTTAGTGGAAATACACGTTTTCGGGTACACCGAGTACGAAAATCACGTTTTGGAAAATTGGCCTGTGTGTGTGTGTGTGTGTGTATGTGTGTATGTGTGTGTGTGTGTGTGTGTGTGTGTATGTGTGTGTGTATGTGTGTGTGTGTGTGTGTGTGTGTGTGTCTGTGTGCGTGCGTGCAAGCGGTGCATGCGTGCGTGCGTGCAAGCGTGCATGCAAGAGTGCGTGCGTCCGTTCGTGCGTGCGAGTGTGCGTGCGTGCGTGCATGCATGCGTGCTCGTGCGCGTGCGCGTACGCTTGCGCGTGCGCGTTCGCATGCTCGTGCGCGTGCTCCTGCGCGTGTGCGTGTGTGTGTATGCAATATCGCTAACAAAATACCATTAAAAATCATATGTATCTTATGGATAAAACAAATTTAGCCTTTTTGTTGGAATTTTCATGTTTTTGTTATTATTCTATGAGAGTGTCAGCTATTGAGAGAGTGCCAGAATTGGGTGAATTTACTTTAGTTCCATTTTTAAGACAATTACATTCTAAAAATATGTCCTAGATCCTGGATAATTTCATAATCAACTTTATTATTTTATTAGGTTAAATTATAAATCGAACTTTTGCTTATAGTTTTTGAAGATGTCAATCGCGTCATGTCAGGTTAAACAGGGTAAACTTTCAATGGAACAATTCTGAAACAAATAGTAATAGTAATCGAGAGTACTAACGAAATACGAACGATTGGTGCAAATCCCATTTTGTTGTCATGCCTCGTTCTAGTAGATCCACCCAACTTGACGTCAAGTTAAATGGCCAACTTAATTTTACTATAATTTTGTTATCTTAAGGGTACTAATAATAAAACTTTGGAAATAGTGAATACTAACGAAGTACTAACGATTAGTGTAAACAGCATTTTGTTGTCATGCCTCGTTCTAGTAGGTCCTTCCAACTTGACGTCAAGTTAAATCGCTAACTTATTGCGTTATAGTTTCATTATCTTAAGGGTACTAACGATAAAACTTTGGGAATCGTTGGTACTAACGATTAGCATAATCTGAATTTTGCTGTCATGGTGTGTTCTAGTAGGTACATCTAACGTGACGGAAAGCTAGATGGTCTACTTAATTTCCCTATAATTTTATTATCTTGATACTAACGATGAAACTTTGGGAATTGTGGGTACTAACGAGGTACTAACGATTTGTGTAAATCTCATTTTGCCTTCATGCCCCATTCTTGTAGGTCCATCCAACTTGACGTCAAGTTAGATGGCTTACTTAATTTCGCAATAATTTTGTTATCTTGAGGGTACTAACGATGTAACTTTGGGAATCGTGGGTACTAACGATTTACGTAAACCTCATTTTGCTGTCATGACTCGTTCTAGTAGGTCCATCCAACTTGACGTCAAGTTAGATGGCCTACTTAATTTCGCTAGAATTTTGTTATCTTACGGGTACTAACGATGAAACTTTGGGAATCGTGGTTACTAACAAAGTACTAACGATTCAGCAATTTACAGCTTGAATTAGTTGGTAGGTCCATCCAACTTGACACACCTGGTGTAATGCAGCAAGTAAAACTTGCTTTTATATGAGAAAAGCTAGGTATTCGTATTGAAACTAATAGCGAGTTCGACTTGTTGCATTACACCAGTGCAGGGCACATCAGCATCTTTCCTTTTACAAATATAGTACAATATTTTGTGGTTTTCCTAGTTTTTATACTAGTTTTTATGAATAGAAAGCACCTAATATACACCATATCCGTACAGTGCAGCAAGTGGAACTCGCTATAACTAATGTAGTTGGCATCGGTTTTGTTTATTGCTCGCCGAAAAGACTATTATTTTGATGCTATATGAATTATTTAACCTACGCCACTGCCAACGCATACGAGTTGCTATTGCGTTATCATTCGCACTATATTTAATTAGGTAAATGACAACTTCTTAAATGAATATTTACTGATGTACAGATACGTGCGGTCAATAAAAGCAGGGCACCGCACCAATCTGATATTTGATGTAATTTTCAGGAATTTTGGATTTAATGTGAAAGTAGCATTACAATTGAAACCAATTATATTTTATTCCACATAATCAAAACATATCTTCAGTTTACACAGTACAAAAAAGGTAGTATCTAGGTAAATTTATTGACCGCGTGTACAGAGCTTGGTCTAATGTTAAATTAATTGAACACATTAACTGCCAACAACGCATACATGGCGTTGCCGCGATTCTCATGCCGCCTGCCGATAACGCCACTTATGCGTTTTGTGTTTGTTCGATTATAACCGCATATTACTCCGTCGGCTTTTCAGTTGAGCTCTTGATTTCAAAGTGGCAGGTTGTATGAGGTTAAGAGATTATAAGTGCGTGTGTGGTTTCTAATTATAATGTGTGATAAACAGCGGCCAGAGCCTTCCGGTTTATCGTCATCAAAGATTACAAAAAAACGTAAACTGATTACAGCAGAACTGAAAAATTCTATTTGTAATTTAAGCAATTCAGATGATGCATTAAATCAGTAAAGTGACTATGGTTGGGGTTCCAGTAGTGACAATATCGACAAAGAAAGCAGCGAAAATGAAGATATTGAAGTACTTTGCACTTGACATTAGTAATATAAATTGGAGGGAAAATTTATCTTAAATGAGTAAAAGCACACCTGGTTTACAGGTGCCTCCCGCCTGTAAATGGAAAGCCGATAGACTATGTTTATTTATTACTTGGCTATTCATTTTTTGAAATGATATGTAACGAGACAAATGCTTATGCGGAACAGGTTTTTCTTGAAAAGGCGGCTATAGGTAGAATTTCAGATTAGAAACCCTTAACAAAAGAGAATTAAAAATTTTCTTCGGTATGCTTTTCCACAAGGGCATAATACAATGCATAAGACTCCAGGACTATTGGAAAACTCATCGTCTATTTAGCTTACCTTGTTTTCGCAAATATATGGGGCGTAATAGATTGTTGGGTATTTTAAGGTGACTACATTTTAATAGGAATTCATCTGAAAGGAGTAATACCCCAACAGATAGATTACATAAAATAAGAAGTGCTATTGACTATTTTAATGAAAGAATGGGTGCAATATATATTCCACATAGAGAATTGTCAATTGACGAATCAATGTTATTATATCGCGGATTGTAGTTTCGCCAGTATATACGCAATAGAAGACTCAAGTGTGTAATAAAAATTTATCATGCTTATTATGCTGACAGAATCACAAGGGCTAGTTCTAAAAATTGCGGTATATACTGGCATAACCGATGATTTAGGTGGAACTGGTCATGCTGTAAATGCTGTAATGAAAGAGACATTGCATATGGGTTATTCTTTGCATATGGACAACTACTATAACAGTTACACCCTAGCTAGGAGGTTATTGCAACTAAATACATTTTGCACATGTACATTGCGTACAAATAAGAAGTTTACTCCAATGGACATTCAAAAAGCAAAACTGCGTTCTGGCGAAACGATTTGTCGATATGAAAATGGAGTTTTGATTGGTAAATAGCGCGATAAGCGAGAAGTTTTATACATATCCACAGAACATCGAAATGAGATGGTGTGAACAGAAAATAGAAGAGACCAAACAAAATATAAACCTAAACTCATAGCGGAATATAACAACTATATGTCCGGAATTGATCTACAAGATCAAATGTTATCTTATTACACAATAACAAGAAAAACAGTACGATGGTACAAGAAACTTGAGTTGCACATTATACATTTACTCCTATATAATTCCTATTTATTATACAATTCACAGAGCCAACGACAGTTATCCTTTTATGACTTTAGAGTGTCTGTTGTTAAAGATATGCTCCCTGATAATATTGACGTCGGTCTACCTAAGGAAGCATCCAATCATTTACCTAAAACATGCATTAAAAGAACTACAGGGAGGACTTTAAGAAAAAGATTTAAGAGATATGCAATATTACTGTGCAATATGTGTAGGATTGCCAGGATTATGTTTGGAACTATGTTTTCAAGAATTTCACGCAAAATAGTTGTATAATTAACTGAATTATATTTTGTAGTATGGTAATGGTAATGGTAATTTGTGTCATAAATATGTTAAATAAAGCTTTTTACTTAATTGCATCTATTTCTGCTGAGATACATATTAAATACGTATGTATTATTTAGCATTAAACGCCACTTGTGCGTTGTTGGCATAGTAGATGAAACTCTCATATAATGTGCCTACAACACCAAGTGTGCGTTCGGCCATTTATATTATTTTTTAACGCAAATATAGCAACGAGGGTCTCAAAAATAAATAAAATGCAATAGTGTTATTTTTGACCAAATATGCAATTTAAAAATTCGGCCCCTAAAATGACTACTATACTGTTTACCGGCAGTGAACGTGTTAAGGACTTAAAAACGATACTAATTAAAAATGGGATAGAAATTTTAAATCATAAACAGGTCGATCAACAATGTATTGTCATTACTATATACCAAATATGATACCTCTATTTGTGAATATATTGTGATAAATTCCGTTAACAAATAATACATCTATGTAAATCAAATACTCAAATATTTTTTCAATACTATTCTGTTAATGTTGCACTAATTCAATTTAATTACTAAAATTTATTTCATTATCCTTGAAAAGATAAGATAATGCGTAATGAATGAAAGTTCGTCCTCATTTTATTCTGTCATTGACTTTTACCAAGTATTGATTGTATTAATATGGCAGAATCTCCCCGTGTATTGTCCATACAAAGCCATGTAGTATCAGGTTACGTTGGAAATAAAAGTGCGACATTGCCGTTGCAGGTAAGCCTTTTTTCGCATCGGTTAACACGATTTAAATACCACATGTTTAATTTGAGATTGATAAATATTTTGACATTGTTTTTGAAAGCACCATTCACAACTTTTAAAACATCAACTTATGATTAAACCAAGTGGCGGTAAATTTAAATATATTTTTCAGTTACTTGACTTTGAAGTAGACACAATTAATTCTGTACAATTTTCAAATCACACTGGATATGGTAAATTAAAAGGACAAATTTTAACAGACACAGATTTGGGAGAATTAGCCGATGGACTTGCTGAAAATGGTTTGGATTTTTATACACATTTACTTACTGGTTACATAGGTTGTCCATTGTTTTTAAACAGGATTGCTTCTTTAATTAAACATTTAAAAGAAATTAATCCTGATTTAATTTATGGTAAAAATTATTACATTGAATGATAGCAAATATTAAGTCTGTCTATTTAGTTTGCGACCCAGTTATGGGTGACAATGGAAAAATGTATGTATCGGAAGAACTACTTCCCGTTTATAAAGAAACCATTGTACCACTTGCTGATATCATTACACCAAATCAATTTGAAGTTGAATTAATAACCGGAAATAAAATCAATTCTTTGGAAGACGCATGGAAAGCCATTGAAATTTTGCACGAAAAAGGTTGCAAAACAGTTGTGTTTTCTTCAACTGAACTTGGAGATGATGATCATCTGTTAGCTATAGCAAGCAGCAGAATTGGTAAAACTTCTTTTCTTATTATTTCTTTAAAATATTGATTTGAATTTAAAATTCTCAAATTGTCAAATTTTTTTGACATACTTATTAATGTGGCTAATCAGGATGGCGGGGAAGTACGCCAGTTACTGTTGGGTAAAGGGATAATAAAGCAAATAAATGAGTTTGTGTGCCTTCGTAGTATGTTTGGAAGTTATGCCCCATTGGATTATGACATTGAAAGGAAGATAAATACAGGAAGGAGAGTAATTGAACAGTGTGTGGTTAGTGATCAAACATATTTAATCTGTGTACAATTGTGTTTGTTTCGACCATTTTGTATAGCCGTGAATCCTAGGTATGCCAGAAGAAACTGTATGTAGAATAAATGCGGTAGGCATGAGGTATTTGAGAAGTACATGTGGGAAAATGGACCATAGGGTTAGGAATGAATGGGTAAAAAACAAATGTGGTATGAAAGTACCACTATCTGATCTCCATGAAATGAACACATTGAAATAGTTTGGTCATATATAGAAAGAATGAGCAATGAATATTTAATAAAAGGAATATATGAGGAAAGGATGAACAGAAAGCAAGAAAGGAATAGCACAAGAAATAGAAGAGTTTATCAAACTAAATGGTGAAGCAAAAAAATGTGTAGGGATAGGAAAGAATGGAGAAAAACAGTAAGTTGATGTTTTGGGGATATGGTTGGAAGGTAATGGTGGGTATGCATGCTGTGAATCCTTTGCTAGAGAGCTAATATTGACAATATTGCAGTATTGGTTTAAGCTTCAATTTACTAAATTTGAGTTTCTCCTGTAGATACAATAATTTTAGAGAAACAAAATGAGTTTAGGTAAGCTATAGTTTAAGCGGGTGATTTGGGTCATCAAAATCCATAGATCGCATCACTAGGATTATTCACATGTTGTGTAACTAACCTAAAATAAAAAAACCATTTTAAATGTGGTAATAATTGAGAATAAGTAAATAAACATGTTGAAGTACTTTTTAGATGAAATCACAATAAGGAATTCAAAATATTGATGTTTGATAGACATCCCACATTGAAAACATTAGTAACAGACTTGGCATTAGGGTTCTAAATAATGTACAAAAGTTCCCCGTTGATTGGACTGCTGTGGGCTAATTACAGGGAGGGGGTCAAAGGCTGTGAAAAATGGTTTTTTTGCAAATATTTCGAAAGTGGTGGACTTTTTGTCAAAAAATATCCAGTACTAACTTGTAGCGGCTTCCCATAACTTGCCAAAGTTTGGCGATTGTAGTAGTATGAAGTCAGTGAATAAAATTTTGGGTTAAAAAATTGTTAGTTGTTCACATAAGCCTTAATGTTCATTAATTCATTATTCACATCTTCAAAGTGTTTTCCATTGTTGGCATGAATGTGTATAAGTATACCTCTGTAAGATATAAAGTGTTATAATGCATTTAAAAATGAAGTAGTACTCAAGCACACCAAATCTAAATATATCCTTTACTAGAAAGGGATTTGTAAAAATAATATCGGCAGTTCAGAACAGTTTTGATGATCTCGTATATGATTTGGGAAACTTCTCCATTTGTTGAGATACGTTAGATGGTTTAGGTCCAAAATAGATTATGCATTGTCGCAGGATCTTCCTATGGCATTTTTGCCATTGATGATCAAATATTTATTTGGAAGAATAGTAGTTTTTTGACCAGCTTATACATTTTGAAAGTATTCAAGTTTATGATCAGCCTAATGATAAGGTGTTTGGCTGGTAATATAATCTGATGTGTTTTGTTAAATGAACAATCTGATTTATTAATTCTTTGTCATACTCGTACAATATTGTATTTGTCTAAAAATTAATATAACTAACTTTGCACATACATAAATATTCAATTAGGTGTGATTACAATGGTGTCGGCTCTCCTACTTCCTGCAGGTTAGTGTAATAAACATCTTACTTCAATATTGTGACAAATTTAAAAACAATAAAAACTCAATGGAACATTAAGGAACAATCCAGTAGGTTTCTTATAGTTAAGATAGAAGATGTAATCACAAATGATGCATTGCGGTAACCGATATCTGTCAATTAAATTCAAGGTCAGAAATTAGTCATGGCGTTGCAATTTATTACATCATTATTCTAATTAATTATTCTAGATTCTTCCTTTCTTTTCTGGACCTTTTTTTTATTAAATTCCCTTAATTTAGTTTTAATTAGAATCTTGTGCTGTTAGTTACTGTTATACATAAATAGAAATATAAATGTTTGTTCTTAGTATGAGCCCCATCCCATATCAATAGGCCTACTCATTACAAATTTTGTTTATTGAGACTTAGACAATAAAAATGCAAATGATGATTCAAAAATCTATATTTTTTATTTCCACTATAGATGCTTCAGGTTTCTAACTCAACTTAAGAATGAATAATATTTTCAAAAATTAAGAATTTAACAAAAGAACAAGAAATAGAATTGTATGTTAATCTAATTGTGTAATTTTACCATTGGTTAACATCACCTTTATTTTTAATAACCGCCGTAATTCTTTTAGGCATTGTATTTATTAAATCCTGGCAATTTTGTACTGTAAATTCAACCCAAATTTCTTAACGTTTCACTTTAGTTGTGGTACAGATCTTGCAGGACTTGCACGCAACCGTTTCTTCATCTTATTCCACAATGTTTCAATAGGTGACAAGTAGAGGCTATTGGACACCCATTCTAAGAGTGGAATATTATTTGTGGAGAACTATTTCAAAGATGTTTTAGATGTATGACATGCCACACCGTCTTGTTGAAAAATGAAATCTGCATTCGATTCTAAAGCGTCTTGCATTTTTGGTAACAAAGATTCTTCTAAGATATTCAAATATTTGTCTGTATTGACAATTCCATCAATAAAGTGTAGTTTTCCTGTACCTCTTGCGGACATTGAGCCTCACACCATAACAGAAGCTGGAAATTTAACTTTTCTTTTTAAACAATCTGAATCATATACTTTATTTTTTTGCCGAATTACTCTGCTATGACTACCAGCCATAGAAACTTCAAACCAAGACTCATCACCCCAATGTATACAATTCCACTGTTCAGAAGTCCAGTTTTTATGTTCTTTGGCCCATTTCATTCAGTTTTTCTTCTGTTTTGTTGTCAACAATGGTTTTTCCTTAGCCTAAAAAATTATGTTGATTTTCGAAAAGTTGTCCTCAAATTTCAACTCAAAAATAATACCTTATATGTTCCAAATCCTAACTTTGTAGCTTCCCTATGGCATGTAGATCTTGAAACATGTTTCCCAATAGCTTTACTCTACAGTAAGCTCAGTTGTCCATAATTAGTGCACCTATTCTCACGAATAACTTTTTTTAATGCCCTCCTGTTGATATCAGTAATTTTGCTTTTATTTATATATTGTCGTTTTGAGGCAATGGAACCAGTTGTTTTGTACAATTGCACAATATTTCTCACACTATATCATGATAAACATAATAATTTACCGATTTCTGAATTCGATTTTCCAGTTTTTGATAAGTGAATTATGATAGATTGTAGATTCTCATCTATCATCTTTCCTAGACTCATTTTTAAGGATAGAATTAACTTTAACTCTTTTTACAAATTAATGTCAATCAACAACAATTGTTTTAAGGTAATTTTGCATAGCCAGCCTGATAGCCATCTAATTTGTGACAAAAGTGCTAGTAATATCTGGACCGATAAAATATGCAAGATTTTGAATAAGTTCCTCTTTGTTTTTTGTTAAAAATATAAATATCTTTCAAGATATTTCGTAATAAGTAATAGTAGAAAGGTTATATATTAATATTAAAAATAAACAATTCGGAAAATTTCAGTTACTTTTTATATTTTCTTATTTTAACTGCTTAAACTGAAATCTCAGAAGGTGGGGCAACTGATATGGGATGGGGCTCGTATTGTGAAATAAATATTTAAATAAATAAGTGTATATAAGTAATCCTAATATTAGTGAATATAAATAAAGATATTTAAACAATTAATTAGTTTTGTTACAATATGTACCATGTTTATTTAAAGATTTTTAGTAGACTGATATGTGATTCTTGGTGTGTAGTTGGTTAACACTCTGGAGTATGAATTTTGAATCCTGGGTTCAAATCCTAGTCGAAGAAAATTTTTCTATATTTACTTTCTCTTACGTATATGAAATATAGTATAGAGAAAGTCATGTTTTCGGTCAAAATTTTCGATGTCCAGTTTTTATCGGAAATACACGTTTTCAGGTCCCCTGAGTCCGAAAAACATGTTTTTAGAAATTGGTCTGTGTGT
>JAHWXV010300378.1:0-10081 GCA_024586415.1 Phrixothrix hirtus | reverse complement strand
TTAAAGGTGAATATTTTGAAAAACAATAAAACAGTTTGTTCCAAAAAATTTGATTTCTTTCCTAGTTTTTGTAACTACTTAAAAGGCAACCCTCGTACTTAACCTTTACCTTGCATTGTGGCTATGGTAAATCAAATTGCATGGTATGAATACTATAGTTCAATTTTTGAATATGAACAAATGCATACTGCATTTGAAGTTTGTGGAAATCTATATCAGTTTACAAAAATACCATTTGAGGTGACCAATGGAGTAGTTTTCAAAGTAATATGAATAATATATTAAAACCAAAGCTTGGAAAATACGAGGCGAGTTCAATAAGTAACGTCTGTTTCGTCTTGAGCCGTGTGTTTTAAAAAAAGCCGGTTTTAGAGGAGGAAGCACTAACCCTCATGCATCGTCTGGCGTATCGCACGCAACTACTTTAGTTCCGTGGTAGTTACGAGTTAAAATGGATTTGTCCTGTTGAATTGCGTCCAAGTCGAGTTGCGGTCTGTGATTCGATATTTATGGTCACAAAAAAATCCAGCGTCGAAATTCATAAAATTATAGTGTCTACATGGATGTACGAAATGTGCGTAGGTGGTGTACAATGTTCAAAAAAGGGCGCTGTAAGAGGCCGGTTCGGACAACAAGTGATGAGAATATTGCGCGCATGAATTTGCTTTTTCTCGCAAACCATCGTATTCGTATACGTAATATGGCGGATCGACTAAACAGTTCTATCGAGAGTGCTTACCAAATTGTGTATGAAGAATTGATTTACTGTAAAATTTCCGCTAAATGAGTTTCCAAAATGCTTACACAAGCACACAAAACAACACGTATGCCAGAGTGTTTGAAACAGTTAAAGCGTTATAACAAAGAAGAATGGGATTTTTTATTACGTATCGTCACTGCGGATAAACATGGGTTGCTCACTGTACTTCGGAGTTAAAGCGTCAGTCCACTCAGTGGAAGCACATACATACGCCAAGGCCAATAAAGTTCAAGAGCGAGACGATCACCCGAAAAATTATGGCCTCCGTATTTTAGGTTCATAAAGGCGTCATTTCGGTGGGATTTTTGGGGCGTAGGACTACTGTTAATGCTGAAAGGTACCAACAAACCCTCAAAAAGCTCCGTAAAGCGTTGAAAGACAGTCGCATTAGGCACAGGAATCATTTTGAAACATGACGACGTTAGGCCCCATGTTGCCGCCACCACCACCTCCCTGCTTCAAAAATTTAAGTGGGAACTTCTGAGCCATCCTTCGTGTAGACCAGATCTTGCGCTATCCGATTTTCATTTATTCAGTAAGCTCAAAGAAGCCATAACAGAGGTCCACTACCCGGAAGATGAAGACGTGAAACAACGGATGCTGCAAACATTGCGCAATTTGGACAAAACATTCTTCAAACGTGGCATAGAAGAGTTGGTAGAACGATGAGATAAATGATCACGTGAATATGTAGAAAAATGAAGACGACTTCGTAGATTCCAACAATATTATTATATTTTTTATATCTTCATAAATTAATTTTTTATGACCAAAACGTATGTTACTTATTGAACTTAAAAAAACCATACCAGAAACCTTCAAAAGTTTTTAAATGTTGCTATACAATAGAAAGGAAGGTCGTCAAACCAGATACTGATCAACTTCAGTCCCTAATACGATTGCATTTTCCTACAGATATCGCGTCACTCAAGCAAGTTCAATTTATATACAAATTTCCAGAAAAGATACAACCTTTTTTCAAGTTAAACGTTTTCCACTATCAACAGATCAGATAAAAGTATTTGAACAATTGAAAGATGATATAA
Source organism: Phrixothrix hirtus (assembly GCA_024586415.1). Classification (NCBI taxonomy): domain Eukaryota; kingdom Metazoa; phylum Arthropoda; class Insecta; order Coleoptera; family Phengodidae; genus Phrixothrix; species Phrixothrix hirtus. Next base: position 8,275 of record JAHWXV010300378.1, on the reverse strand, counting down.
CCAAAATTGCAGTCATATATATTGATGGTAAAGCTACTTTTACTGTTGAAACTGATGTCGCTGAATACGCTATTTTAGTACAGCTAATCCAGTTATGTAAAACGGTTGCGTTTTTCTTCAGAACATCATTGAAATCGGATCAACAACATTCTCTATACAAAAAGAAGTGTATGCGATAGTGGAAGCTTTACGGAAATGGAGACATTATTTTCGACTTACGGCTGACCAAAGATCTGTAGATTTTATGTTTGGTTGTAAATCCAAATCTAAAATTAAAGATGAGAAAACAATGCTTTGGCGTTTGGAAATATCACTTACAGATTGTGTTACATTGAAAATGCACTACCCAGCAAACTTAAATATATTTTAATAATTGTTTGGCGATGAACTGGATACATGTAGTGCATTAACCAATTAAAGTTTCGTATTGATTTGAAATGGGATCTAGTAGCTGCAGCTAGTTATTAAAACAAAACATCACTGCCTATTATTGCTGATGTAATAAACTTTGTCGTTTAATGCGAGGTCTATTTTGCCACTGTCTTCAGAGATCTATTTTTCAATGCGTCTTGTACGTTGACGCAATAATTTCCATCAATTAAGTGAATTTGAAAGGAGGAAAATAGTAGAGACACGAAAAGCTGGGTAGGTTGGAACGCATCGACTGTAATACGATGTTGGAATGCTTGGACAAAAGAACACAGCGTTAAAGGGATACTAGAGCAGTTCACAGAACTAAAGACCGCGAAGAGTGCCTACCAAGAATAGATGCTCTCAAGGGCTATTTTGGCACCATCAGAACAATTAGAAATGAACAGCTTGCTACTAAAGGACAATAATTCGATACAAGTTCAATTTATCGAGGAATAACACATTTTGGTCTTCAGTTCTACCAACCATGTCTCATATTGCCATTACCCGAAATACATAAGCAAACAAGACTACAGTGGTGCAAATAACGAGATCAATGTGAACAGGAATGGATTCAAGTTGTGTTTAGTAACGAACTTCGATCCCGTTTATGGGCCAACAATCGATGTAAAAGAGTACGCCGAAGCAAGACAATGTTAGGTCCCACACTGAAGCTATCTAAAAGGTGGCTTCGTTACCGTTCTCGCATGGCCAGTAAGGTTACCGGACCTTTCTCGCACTGAATATGTATGGGATAAAATAGGCGGAACGTTGATTTGATTTCCTGCTCCGCCTATGGATTTGCAGCACGTTCGGAATGAAATTCAGAATGCTTGGAACTCCATACCGCAGAAAGATATCGCTTACCTCATTCAAAGTAGGCGCCGCAGAGTAAAGGAATGCATTAACTTACCTTAAGGTTATGAACTACCCCAAACAGCGTGAAACTAATCATTTACGTTTATTGGGTTTGCATTTCTAATGTCAGACTTGGCAAAAATTTGTAGCAGATACATTTCCAAGAATATCTGCAGACTTACTAGATTCATCTTCTGAAAAAAATTATATATACTCAGTGACATCAAATCGCAACACCAAGAAGGCGTAGAAATTTTTTGACCAAACTAGGCAGAAACTTTTAACTATTAAAAGGTAGCAGTTGATTAAACTTTTAAAGAAAAAGAACAAAATATAAACATAATTTTTATTAATAATGGGTTAACCGCCTTTTATTGGTTACATACTCCCTCACCCTTCGTGGCATTAAGTTTAGCAGATGATCGATTTCTTCTTGAGGTATTGTGGCCCAAGCGACCTGTATTTCGTGCTGTGAATCTTGCAGTGTCTGCGGAGGGTGCAGAAAGTTCCTCAGTCTTCTCCCCTTAATGTCCCAAACACGCTCGACGGACGAAATATCGCGAAATCACGTTGGCCATGGCAACAGATTGACATTCTCCTCTGCAAAGCGGTTCATAGAATATCTTGAAATGTGGGGACGGGCATTATCCTGCTGAAAAAGTAGGCCTTCCAACTGCTGAATAAATGGAAGAATCTGAGGTTCTACCAACTCATTCCCATATCGCCTCGGATATTGCCTCGGATAAATACCAAACGAGACCTACTCCAATAAGTTATAGCACCCCTTACCATAATCCCCACAGTGTAGTGCACATGCCTCGCAACAGAAAATTCAACATTGCAACGTTCCCGAAGTCTTCGTCAGACTCTCATGCGGCCAACATATATCCCCAAACAATCTGGATTCATAGTTGAACACCGCTTCAGAATTTTCTGTCTGCGTTGAGCCATTAGTTGTAACAGAAGATGTGGCCGATAGGATTGCAAGCCGCAAACTCTGATTTTGCTGTAAACCATTTGAAGGGTTACAGGACGATCTTCGTTAGCTAACTATTGATTGCCAATTGATCTGGTACTGGAGAATCGGTCTCTTGTTGCCATAAGTCGAAGATGGCGATCCTGCATCTGATTTATTCTTCTTCGCCCCGCAGTTCTTCTTCTGAGACGTTCCCGACCCTCCACAGTCCATGCCTGATAATAGCAGATAATGGAGGATTGGTTCCAGTGAAGGCGATTTGTAATTTCTGTGAACGACAAACCACCTTCATGCAAACCAACGACCTCTGCCAAATTCGCTTAATTGGTGGTGATTTCCACGTTGGCGCACTCTAGGCACGATCAACGCCTCAAAACAAACAATCACAAGCGAAAACACTAAAGAACTGAACAAAATCTCGCAAAACATACACCAGATAACATTGTTAGAAAAAACCAAAAAACTGTCAGATAAGTCATTAATCCATAATAATGAAATGTTAATCAATTGTTACTTTTTAGTAGTTAAAAGTTTCTGCTGAGCGTGGTCAAAAGATTCCTACGTCTTCTTGGTGTTGCGATTTGCATGTCATTAAGTATAGTTTGCACAACTCTCTACAAGATTATATCACTGGATCCGGTGTAAAAATTTGCCTTACTCGATAGAGGATATACGAAAAATTACATATCATGGCTTATGTACTGAGATTAAACCAAGATTGCATAAAAGGCGGGGATCTCTCATCAAAGCTATAAGTCAATTTGAAAGGGTTAACTTAAATTTTAAAGCGCCATTGCCGTTGTAAAAACAAAATCGATACATTTTAATCGTTGTGATCATTCTTCAAGACTAGCATTCGCTTTTGTGTGCTCCGACATAACTTCGCCTACCGTAATCAACGGTTTAACTAATCTTTTCTCATGTTATGGCATCCCATCCTGAACTTCATTTACGCCTGAAGAAATCAGAACCACGGAATTGTTGCAAGCCGTTCTACGCCCTATAACCCATAAGGAAATGGACAGTGTGAACGCTAGAGTGGAGTAATATGAAAAACCATTTAGCTGGCCTTGAGAGTACCAAATATGAAAATTAACCAATGGCAGCAAGTACTTATAGACGCTCTACACTCAACTAGGCCTTTGTTATGTACCACTATTAATTATTTTCCTCATGAACTTATCTTTAAGTACTCTTGGTCCTATTTTTCTCAAAAAGTACCTAAGACAAAGTAAATAACGACTTATTGTCGAAGAAGATCAGCTTTTGGAAGCAAACTCTGATTATGGTTACAGTAAATTACGTAACTCGTCATTCGGTACCTAGGTGAGACATAACAACAAATAAGATTTCCAAGGTTCGAATGATGAAGCTATAGAAAAATTCCAATGAAGATTCTATCGCTAGGCGCTCAATGCATGAGCGAAAGATCCTGCTTTATCTAAAAGATTTAGCAAAAAACTGTCTGGAAGAATGTTGTATAATACCAAGTCATCCAAAAAGGATGAAGACAGTTTTGGTAACTTTTAAAGCTGGACAATAATTTTTTAGGTATTAAATAAACAAGTTTTAGGTAAGAAGACAGGGTTACCAACTTTTAAAATATTTTATTTTGGCGGAAAATCAAACTGTCTTCAACCTTTTTGGATCACCCCGTACTTAGCGATATCTTATTAATTAATGCCACTAATGGTTGTAATATCAGTAGTTGCATTCGAAGTTTATTATCTGAAGGCATTTTTATTATACAACCTTAAACGGACTCATTTTGATCGCGTCGATGATGTGAAGAAGTTTCTTGAGATTTTGTTTAATACAATTTAGTAATCAAGATCGCCTCGTTATTTAATTATCATACCTCGCCTAAACGTTACACAAATTATTTAAACAAATACCTATCAATATGTACTTACACTGCTGGTATTGAAAGGTTCATGCCGTAAGTACTGAATCTCTCAACTTTCATAAAAGAATCAAAATTGCCGAAAAATTAGTTTGGGTTTTGCTTTAAAAGGTTCTAGATAATTAACATTTAGGAGGGTACCTTTGTTAGGTAAAATATATGGCAGCTTTTATGGGAATTATTTCCGTAAATAATGTGACTTCTGTACTTATAAATGATATTTCAAAAATTTTAGAATACATCCTTTTTTATTAATGAATCATTAATTTGCAATGTTAATTTTCCTTTTAAGAGAGAATTCTTTTTTAAATGTTTTGTTTGCAGCGCCGCGAGTTATGCATTAATGTAAATTTAACTAAATGTATTTCCGAAATAGAATTATTTATTAATGAAAGGAGTTAAGCAACGAATAAAGTGAATGTTAATTATAATTTCTATAAACATAAACAAAATAGTGATTATCTAATAAAAAATAAATCAAATGGACTGCATATAATATAAATAATAATAATCGAATGGAACGATAGTTTAATGAAGTTTCTTTAAGTGAGTTATATCTAGGACTGTATATTAGTAGAAAGAATGTAATGTAGTTTCTGGAATCGATGTGAAAATTGGGAAATTGCGGAAAACAGCGCACTCTATGCGGAAATCGTAGGTCGGGTTGCCTGCCAGCAGGCGCAGTCGCGGGCACAGTAGAAACTGTGTCATGCCTGTCCTACGATATTGGTTATGTTTGTTGTAGTCATTAGGACTGTATTCGGGCTAATTGTTGCTGACATGTGTAATTTTCTCGTTGTGATATCATGTCTGTTATCAACCTTGGACTATAGCTACGGTGTTAACTTTTCACCGCGACAGAGAGCACTAAAGTCGCGAGCGGATTATTTTAGTATGAATTGATTGCGAGTTCCGCGGTCGAACCTCGTGTTATTTATGCAACTCTGTCGGTGCGTTAGCGGTGGCTTGCTGATTTTGTATTTTAATTAGACACCCCAAAAATCCGCCAAAATTCCGCGCTCAACGTATTATTTTAGTGATAGTGATAGTGAGATGAGTTATAAGGACCGAGGTTCGCCTATATTATTGGAGAGTGGATTAAAATCATTTCTAGGACATCCTGGTCATAATTACCCTCTTTTAAACGGTAAGTGATTGGGGTAACTTTAATAGAAATCGACAGCATAAGTTGCGACATCTTGACCAGAAGATGAGACTATGAATTAAAGAATTAGCGGCACTAAACGATTAACGTACACACACTCACATGTTTTAATGAATGTAAATGTAATGTAAAAATGTATTTTTTAAACGTGCCGATATTAAAGTCACATGGCTGTAACTAGTAACGCATGCGTACATAAATCATTATAGAATAGTTAAATGTTTAATGAACGGCATTTGAGTGAACTAGTTGTCAGTGAAATTTAAAAAAATGTTTGAACTATTTTTACGTTGAGCATATGAGAATGTTATTTTTACAAATAATGACGTCTACATTAGAGCGGCGTCCTTGTTAAATTGTTCTAAATTTAATATTTCACGGAAACTACGAAAATTTTTAATTTTCTTATCAGTTTTCTCCCGCATTTTAATCGCATAGTTAGACACGTGTATTCTTTTAACGTAATCAATTTACTGCTAGAACTTTGCCCCTAAATATCATTCATAATGTTTGTATTGCATTATCGTACCCACTTGCGTTAAATATTGTATTTAAATATATAAGCAATCCAAATAGGTGCCAAGCCGAACTTTTTGACCTGACATTTACTAGTGGGACTAAAATATAAATTCGACTTTTGAACAAATTGGCAAATAGTAGGTCACATGCTTATCTTAAAATAGTTCTTCACTAAACTATCAAACACATAGGGTTTCTTGTTTTGTCGTTTTTCATTTCCGTTAACGAATTTATTCTACACCAATATCGTAGCCTACATTTTTATTTAAAAAATATTTTTCGTCATATATTAGCTATTTAATTTATTATTTACATTATGATAACTTTTATCGTTATATTTTTGGTAGATCAGGCAGTCAAGAGATAAAGGGAATGTGATTTCTACGCATCCACTTTATTTTAAGTTATATCAAAACCTTGCTTGCACTTTATAACGTGTTTGATTTATTATAGTTACTTTACCTTGAATTTTACAATCGACTACCGTTATTAATTAAAAAGAATAAAAATAACATTAGTTGTATATTTTATCTTTATTGTACTGCTCAATATTTGACCTATGGATCTTTGACATTATTTTATAACATCAATACCTTTCATTTTTAAATTCAATTTATATAAAATTATCTATCAGACTCATACTCACCCTTATATTTTGGAAACACAAAAATCGCGAATTATTTTTTAAGAAACATTTCTTAGATTCTTATTTTTCCCTTTGCTAAATGACTCCTCTGGCTGTTATACAAAATTGGGCTCATTTTCCGCTGGCGATAAATTACCAATTACCTATTATGGCTTACTTGTGCTGTACCCTTCAAGAATAGCACAAAACATAATCTGGCGCCGTAAAATCCGATGATTTTGCTGGTCAAAGCGGGAGATTAACAATCTTGGAAACAACAATATATCGATTATTTGTTGAGCCGTGTGTGATGTGGCGCCTTCCTCTTGCAACAGCATACAGGGTGTGATAAAAATGCAGCCGTTGCTTCAGGAACGCACTCTACTCATCAAAATGAAAACAAAATTCATATAAACATATGTCCAAAAATTAACTACTTTCATCTTACACACGTTTGTGATGGAAGTGAAAGCATTAATGAGGAATTATTATTTTATTTTCCCTTTCACAGACAGTCTTCAATGTTCTTAACGAGCTGGGAGGTGTAAGAGCGTATTCTACGCATCAAAATAAATAAAAGAGTTTATATAAATATATGTCCAAAAGTAAATTGTAAAACTTTTAGAACTACACATGTTTACACAGAATTAAATTGTCATTAAGCACAGTATTACGTAGTCGTGCGTATTGATACAATATCAATTTGGGGTTAGTTGTGCAGTTTGTTTATTTATTTAGGGGCATCAAACATTCAATAACGGTATTCGGTAGCAATGTTCTCAGTAACTTGAAAGATTTTTCGACACTTATTGCTTTTACCTGCTTAACTATTGTCTTTTTCGAACAAATACGACAATGTCAATGTAAAATTGAATTTATTTGATTAAGATCATGATTTTAAAATATTAAACATATACAACAAAGTAAAAATAAATTCAATAAATAAAATTAATGTTAAATCGGATTACTGAACTAAAATTATTAAATTACGATCGATGCGATCAATCTCTATAGAATTTACAAACTTATTTCAAAGTTTGTTAACACTTACTTTACTATGAACTAATTCTTTACGTTTAGCTTAAGTAAATGTTTTTCTACCTGAATTTACTGATACTTTGAAAGGAAATTAAGTTTCTACGACATTTATCTAAGAAGACTTAATTATGCTTTCTATTATTAAATAAACGTCAGATTAATGTTTTTTTAAACTTAAATGTTTTACTAATTAGACACTCCCGAATTTGTGTTCGCAAAAAATAAGATTTAATCGAGAACTAATCTTTTCGATGCCTTCTGGTTGATTTTCTCGGGTGAAATGAATGTCCACTCTGGTACAGTGTTGTTAAGTTATTTGAATTAATTGGACAAATTCCCAACTCGTGAAGGTCCTGTTTTAATTCTTTATCTGCAATGGACTTGCAGCGAATTTCACTGACAAACTCGTTTACTGAAAAATGTGCACTCTAAACACTTACGGTGGACCAGGAAAAGACGTGGTTTTGCGTTGTTTGCGTTTATATAGCTTTCGGAAATTTGCATTGCCCAATACGGCTGCTGGTTATTTGAATTTCAGCCAATGTCTTTGAACTAAAAGTTCGTTCCTCGATTCTCACGTACGAATTCATAATTTGCATGAAACCGTATCATTTGGGGAATTTCGGGTCTTAATTATTAGTTTACATATCTTTGCGGCAAGTTTGTTAAATTTTCGCCTTTTTTTACTTTCTCTTACCTATATGAAATATAGAATAGAGAAAGTATTGTTTTCGTCCAAAATTTTCGACGTCAAAATTTTAGTGGAAATACACGTTTTGG
>JAHWXV010300374.1:0-12616 GCA_024586415.1 Phrixothrix hirtus | reverse complement strand
GCAAAAGTTGTGGTTAAAAGACAACGTATTGATTTAGACAAACAATAATAAAAATACAATTTAAATACATGTAAATAGTTAAAATTAAACAATTTGTGCAGATATACCGTCTTGATTTAGTTAGAAATTTTCACAGCCTAGTTTCCATAAAATGGACATAATATAAAAAATTTATGAATATAATACACTTATACCTAATTAAATTGAAAATAAATTTTAATATTTAAAATAGGCCAAATTTAAAAATTTCATTACTTTTATTGAAAATTAAAATAATCATGCAAGAAATGCAGACTATGCAAAATGGGGCAAGAAATTACTAAAGTTAATAACAAAAACTTATTGTCATTGCCATTTCTCTTGTACAAAATCAGGTTCTTAAAACATTAAACACTTATCTAATCACTGTACTATTACATAATTAACAATTTTTGTAATAAAATTGGTAATTTCAGTTCAAAATGAACAAAATACAATTGTAACATCGATGCTCCAAGATGGCTACTGTGCAACAAGTTTTCTGCGGTCTATGTAGCAAGTTCCCTGTTGCCATGTCTTGATATTTTAGGTGTGCATGCATCAACAATAAATTTCACTTATTAATAATTTAATTGCATTAATCCATTAATATCATCCTAATCCAATTGCCTACTGAACAAGAATGCATGCTATTTATATTAAATACCATATGAAATAAATTGTAGGATATGTAATTTATAAAACAGTGAAAATCTGCATAAATTAAGATTATATATATATAAAGCATATTCTTCGTACACCATACATTGTATATAAAAAGTATGCTGTCCCAAGTATATTATGGGCATATTATAGCTAATTTTATGTATGCAAGAAATATGTAATATTTATGTGGCATACATGGTCTCTGTGCTGTGTGAATTATAACACAGAAAACAACATAAAAAAACAGAAGATATTTAAAAATTAGATTTTTAAAATAAAATAAATATATTTTAGAATATAAATTAAGTCTACTATTCAAAAATACTTATATCAAATATAATAAATGCAAACAAGAACTCCACTGTGAATGCCACACTTTGAAGTATATGTTCAAGCACAGTCTGGGATTTCCATCACATTGTGAGGATGAGTAATTTCTTACAGCACTTTTTTTATCTTTTACGCATACCCTACAGTCCTTTCTTGCAATTATTCCACTGCCGTTTTGTGGCAGCAACAATGGAAGGTGTTTTGCATCTGATGATTTTGGTTGTTTTGAATTTTCCAGAATTTGTAGCAAATCTGAAATTATTTCCAGTCTATAATCATAAAAGAATATTTTAGGGTTGCCTGAATGCTTATTATATAAATAATAAGAGTTAAGTAATAACAATTGTAAGAAATAAATCTCAAGCTTTTTCTACCAACTCAAAGTCGTTCTATCTCATGAATTGTATGTTAACAGTTGGCATTCCCTATCAACTCCTAACATATGCTTACTATAACTAACAATAGGATCTAATTTTTTTCAATTCTACACCACATCTATTACTTTTTCCAAAAATTTTACTTGTAAATTCAGTGGTGATAAAGAAAATGTCCCTGTTGTCATGCCACTTTTCCATCACTCTTATGTTGGCATACTTAGTTGCAAATTCCATTTTTTTCAATTTTGCATTTAAAACTACAGCTTAGTTGTTTTTTCTTTTTCTGTCTAGTGCTCCTTTACAATAGGTTTCATACTTTAACAGCTCACATGATAAATTGTATTGTAAAAATTATTTATTTAATTTTTCTATAGTAGTGTGACCTTTTCCACTACATTCGACATTTGCTTCTGCATATACTAAAACCTTTATGGTTGTACCACTTGACTCAGTCAGAACATACATTTTATACCATCTTGTTTCTTATTGTTAATATATTATTGGAAGGACAACCAATCTCTCTAAAGTATTATAGATTCATCTAGGACTAAATTATTTCCAGGACCATATATAATAAGCATTTTACTGTTGAAGTAGTTGATAGCTTGTCTAATTTTAAATAATTTATCTTTGACATTAAATTTCTTGAAAAATGGAGAGCGCTCATCATCAGTAAAAACCAATTCTGACATATAATTAGAGAAACAACAAAAATCAAATAAGGGATGCTTTCTCCAATAATTCTGTATTCTATCTAACTGTATAGTTCCCATGTGTAGAATTAAATGAAAAAATAATTTAATTCCTCCATTCTGTTATTTTAGATTATTTTTGTTCCTCCTGAAAAACCCTCTTTTATATAAATAAATATTACTTTCCTTTAGAATATTTTTATAAGAACTATCGTCAACAAGCAAATTAAAATAGTCTATGAGATTGTTATCACTAGGTTGTACCAACAAAACGATGGGCGAGCAAATGGAACATTTAGCTGCTTAGGACAATCATTACCTTGAGAAATGATATTTTGTGGCAAATCATTCCTGATCTGGTCAAAATAATCATCTTCCAAATTATTTTCAACTTTGCTCAGGACGTAATCATTTTTGCTGTGACTGGACTGAGAAGCATCTTCAGCACTATCAGATGCATTTACAAACTGAAGTAATTGTTGTCAGTTTTTTTTATTTCTTGTTTATATTTTCACCTCTTCCATGTTAAAGTATTAAGTTCATCAATAATGTAGACAACTAGGCATAGAATGCACTTCAAAAATTGTCGGAAATTGACTACAACACTTTTATGTAAAATTTCCCTTCATCGTACCTATAAAATATCAAGTACATGCAACTGAAATGTATGTTAGGTCACAACACATGTGTATGGTCAGCATTTTGCACAAGTTGGCGACATGCCATGTGTGCATGATCGGCAGTGGATGTGTTAAAAAGGTGTTTATGAGAAATTGATAGTTGGAAATGTAAATTTAGGGATACTGAACTAATAATTCAATATTACAATTAGTATCTATATTTGTTGAATAATTTCGTAATAAAATATTAAGAAAGTTTCTTTATAATTTTTATTTTGCGTTATTAAAATATATATCTTCACATACAAAAATATCAAATATATGCTATAACAAAGTTATTACAGCTTAAATAAAGCTAATACATATCTTTCTAATGTAAAAACAGTGCAATTTCTATTTTATAAACTTCTATTTCACGAAACATTTAATATGGTTCTGCCGCTGAAATCATTTACCTATTAATCTTCATCTATTTTATGAAATAATATTCAATTTAACAAACTTCAAGAAGAATAATACCCATAAAAATGTCTAAAAATTTTACTTCTACTGAATTCTTAAGATTCAACTTGCAACTAAACTAATATACAGCATTCAGTTAATAATCCCTTTGTATAAATTTGAATTCTCATGCAAATAATTCAGCGTGGTATTACCTATTTATTTGCTAATTTATTTAAATCAGTTTTCATAAAAAACAAATCATTTATTATTCTAGATTGAGTAATTAGTCAAAATTTCTAGACTTACATAAAATTTAAGACTATAAACACACAATTACTTTCAAGTATTACGTGTAAACAGTAAACATATCCCATTTCATAGTTGTGTAAATATAGAGTACTAAATAAGATTTAAATAACTTCTTGTATTGTACATCATCTTAGGTAAGTTGAACATATTTTTAAAAATTTTTCTTTAGGGAATTTGCCATTTATCAATTTCGTTAAATAGAAGTTTTACTGTAACACTTAGAATATTTACTTAGAAATAGAATTGGACAACAAATTTAATAAGGCATTTATAATTCAGTTTTAAAAATCTTAAATTATAGTCAAAATTATTATTTATATTTTAAATGTAAGAATACTACTTGATACACTGATAAAAAATATGCTTTATTAAATTTTTGTACATATTTAAAACCTTAAATGTAAATAGAATTTTTAAAATTTAGAAATTTCAACAGCAGATGAATGGGTAACATTTGCTAAACCATTAGGTGTTGAGTCAAGCAAAGCATAACAAGAAAATATTTAAGCTTTTTTTAGTGACAATTGCAAGTGCTTTTTATAGAGATTATTTAAATTATAGAATGAACATCTGTTATAATATTAAACTACTCAAATAAATAATTATGTAATTTATATTAAAAATTGCTCATTAAGAAAGTACATGAAGATATAAGCAGTCTATAGTTAATATTTAATATAGAAATAATGTACAATGTTCAAAGCATTTTATTACATACAATGCAAAAAAGATTGCAGATATATGTTTATTCCTTCAAATAAGTTACTAAGAAGATTAGCTAGGGTAGAGAAAAATATTAACAAAATGTTAAAGTATTTTAGTAGTTTCATATGTAGATTATAATTAATTTACAAATAACCTTATCAGGGATGGCGAAACTTTTAGGCGTTGGTGAAACGAAACTATACCTCTACGTCTTGGCCTTTCTTGTTATATATAAAAATGTAACAGTATTTTGTTATGATTTAGTTTACAAGCCTATAAATGTCATAATGCATTTTGTTTTACACACCTACAATGGTCTCTTATCTACAGTTGTTCTACGAAAATTTTCTAAAATATATAATTTTTGCAACATTAAATTAACTCTAGAAAGTACTAAATTGTAAAAATTTTATTATAGGTGTTGTGGAAAATTTTGAATTGCTATTAAGAAAATTTTGATTTTGATTATTTATAATTTTAGTGTGTTTGACAAGGAGATGGGAAGACTTGCAAAATGAAAAATGGAATGGGCTACAAGTTTATGGTAAGTAGAAGTTTATGTGAAACTTGCAATTAAAGTCTAGCATTTAACCACATGCAGATTAAATACTTGAGACTAAGAAAACAGGATAGTTGAGTAGTAGTCAGTTATACTTCTTTCAAATGTGATCAGCTTGAGTTTGAATTCCTGCAGTATCAAAAAATTTTTATTTTCTTCAGGATAAATAATAATAATTACAATATTTGTTCAATATACTAATAATAACAAATAACAAGCCTGTGCAGGGTTCCCTGCAAAAGTACAACAGAAAGTTTTTTTAAAGTAACTAGTGCTACAAGTCATATCCGTTAAACAAAAGAAAACATCAGGACAGAACACACATCTGATGATGATAGCTCAGATGTAGTGAATTCCCAATATAGCTAGCTACAGAAAAGAAAAGGATGGTCAAATGGAAAAAAGTGTAGGTCACAAAGTCAGACCATAATTAATCTACCAAAAAACCTAACTGGATACAATAATTCAGTGAAATTGTAATGGATACGTGGCATGGTACTGTCATCTAAAGATGCTAATTATAGAGCATCTTATGCAAAACTGATCTTACTCTCTAAAAGGGTATAAAGTCCATAGACAGGACTTGTCCAGAATATAAGAGCTAGCAAAAATGATCAAAAATGGCATTGATTTGGGAAGGGTCCAGTTGAGAATTAATCTATATGCATCTTTAACAGAATTTTGCATTCAGGCCATCACCCTTACAATAGGAAGGAGGTGAACATTATTCTTTCTTTGAAAGATGTAAAGGATCTCATGCCAGTTACACGTTATATAGGCCTATAAGATTTGTTACGTCCAGCAAGCTCCTCAAGTCTACGATTATAACATGTCTAGTTTGGCAATTAGAATCACAAAATTGTGTAGTAGAATACCAATCATGTTTTTGCAAATACTGTTCTATCATAGACCACTTTGTAATTTTGGAATATGTTATCCAGTAAGCATTTCACAACTGTCAACAGTTCATAGTGTTTTTTTCCACATAGAAAGAGCCTATGACATGATGAAAAGACACAGTATTCTAGAAATTTTACATAATTGGGGCTTTCATAAAAATCTGCCTATTTATTAAATCATTATTGAGAGAACGCTAATTTGAAGTATGAATATTGGATGTATTGTTAAATACTTATCAGCTCGATAATGGGAGTTCTATAGGTTTCCACAATGAATGTGATGCTATTTGTAATCACTGTTAATAACATAGCTCATAATTTAAATCTGAACATTAGTAAATGTCTTCATGTAAACGGTTTAGTAATATTTATATTAAAGCCGACAATGCTTCAGATAAAGGTAGACCCACAGGAAGCTATCAATTTTATTATAGCTTTACAGAGATATGTAGCTCCAAGTTCTCAGTTGATAAAACATATTATATCCATTTTTATTGCTTATGTAGACCACGTTAGGATCCATGCCTGAAAATTGATGGAGGCCAATTTTAGTTCGACCCAGTGCCCGTTTTCTGGGCCTTAACCTTTGATAGTAAGCTATCATGAACTGAAGATCTTAAAAACCTATGGTCGTGCTGTCAAAAACTGATTTAATGTTTTTAAATGTCTTGCTGGACTAAAGTGGGACACTGATTGACTATATTCCTGATGCTCCATAAATCATGTTTAGAATACATTATGGATGCATTGTCTACTCCTCGATCAGGAAAATCAAACTAAGGAAACCCAACTGTACCACCATATAGGTCTTACATAGAAATATTGTCGTATCTACCGCTGATTTTGATAAAATTTTGTATGTAGATACTTTCAGTAAAAATATGGGATGCATATTTTCTTATATCTGCTATAAAGCCCGTTTAAGGAATGAAAATCATTCTCAAAGTTTCATGCTTTTCTCTTTTTTGCTAAATAACTCAAAAACTAAGCTCATAGAAAAGTATGTACTTTTACTTTAGCTAAATAATTTTTTTGAAATACTAACCAAACCACTCTTCCAACCCCAATTGAAGGGTTATCCCGTAATCTTGTATTAGAATCGACATAAAAAATTTTATAGAAATTCTACACATCAAAATAGAGATGGATTCTGGGGTTTTTGATTGTTATTTATATAAAGGGTCAAAATAGACATATGAAATTTCAAATTTCATGCATTATATCAGATGATTGAAAATGAACGTGTTATTAGTTCAGTTTTTTATGCTGATTCCAGAACCGGTTTTAGTTTTACCCTATCACATAGTTTTTTCATAATTTACATATACTATCTATTAGTAAATATGTATATAGATAATATAAATAATAATGTGAACACAAGATATATTTTCTATTTTTTGAAACTGTGCTAATAATGAGCAGGCTTTGTAATGAGTCAAGATTTGAGCTTTTATGTTAATTTATAAATTAAGATAAGCGGTAAAATATCGGTTCATAAATATTTTTTTGTTTATGTACATTTGAAAATAATTTGTATGTAAAAGGAATCAGTCTAAATAGAAGTAATTTGTTAAAATGAAAGTAGTTATAAAAAAATAGGTTGGCAGCAGTAAATGTAAAACACTAAAAATAAGAGTGGGATAGATTGGCGGGAATAGTGTTTCCGGAAGTTAGTAGTAGTTGGCCGGGAGACACGAGTGACGACTGGCAGGAAGTGCACTTGGCAAGCGAATAGCGCCATATTGAAACTGTGAAATACATTTGTTTAAAAAGGTATAATGTGCCTTTATTACTAAAATAAATATTATTTAGTGCGCGTAAGTGGTAAAAGTATACTTCACCAGTAGTGAAGAGAAAATCCTATAAATTTAGGAAATTCAATTAAGTGTCATATAGGTAAGCTGATGATATTTTATAACGTTAAACAACGAATCTTTTTGGTGGCAAAACCGAGAAGAAAGAAATGATTTTGATATTTAAATGGAAATATAAGCACCGATTATCTAATAATTAGATGAAATCCGGAAAAGTATCCATAACGAAAAGTTACCCGAAACAAAGGAGCTATTCGACAGGTAAAATATGTTATTAAAATTTCATTGTAGAATTGTTCTAATGCCAATGAAAATTGACAAAAATCTAGAAGTCAAAATAAAAGTCTGGAAGTACCCGAACTTGAAGGTGGTGACGGAGGTGTTCGTGGTATAATGGTAAATCCCCAATAAAACAATCCAGTGGCGTGTCGTGAACTGAACTAAATTACGGAGTGTGAGTTAAAATTAAAAAGTTATTTTATGAAACATTATTTCAATTTTGATAAGCTTTCAATGTTTTAAATCTATAAAAACAATCCACTTTAGTTCATATCAAGTTATATACAGAGTCAGTTAAAGAAAAAGGTGGGATTTTTTCTGAGATAAATTCGGTCTTTAGTTCATATTATGTTATATACAGAGTCAGTCAAAGAAAAGGTGGGATTTTTTCTGAGATCAATTCGGTTATTGGATCTTTGTATTTGTTGAAATACCTATTTGTTTTTTGTTTAGAAAAAGTTGCCATATGAATTTTGATTATATATTTGAATGCTGATTCTCTTATCAGAGCAATCTGTAAAAGGCCCTTAGTTATTTGAATTAATAATTATAAATTGAGAATTATTCTAATTTATAATGAAAATACACTACTTGTAATAAATTAAATTCTTTTGCTAAACAATTTTTGCTTTGAATCAATTAAGTTTACAAAATATTTGACTTGCAATATTCAGGTATTGATTGTTTAATTAAAAACGATTTATATAAATTCTGGAAGATTGATGGTTGTACTCTGTAAAAACAGAGCTATCTCATTGCAGACCAGAGCAAAGAACCCAAAAGTAAATGTTAAAGTATTTTTCTTATGTATAAACATTATAATTTGGTGCATCAACGTGGAGTTGTAAAACCACGAAATATTCCAGTTATCGAACCAACATGAGGCACGATAAATTTTGCAAACATTCAAAACTGTCACAGTTGTCAGCCCAATGTGGGGCCTTTTAAAACCCAATAACTGCAAACCATTACAGCTTCAACATTGAATTAACCAATTAGAAAATTAGTGAAAGTGACCCTGGTGAAATACAACCTTCATTACAATTTACATTTAATTGTGTTGGTGGATGTTGTAGATTTATTGTACTTCTCAGACTTTTGTGTTTCCAGAATATTCTCAGTGTATCTATTTATTGTAATTATACTTTTATTGTCTTATAATGTCTTCACACAAGTATGTAAATAACGTCGACGTCTTCTGTTCCATATGTGGAAATTATGTAGTGCTTAAGCAAAGAACTGACAACAGATTTAGTGAAGAAAGCTTACTATGCTTATTTTAAAGTGAAACTTGGAGATTAGGTGTGGGCTCCAAAGGAAGTTTGCTGCTATTGCATTGAGAGGTTAAGGCTGTGGACAAAAGGGAAGAAAACATATATGCCTTTTGCAATTTCTATGGTTTGGAGGGAGCCTAAAGACCATCTTAATGGTTTTGTTTAATTAATGTTTAGGGGTGCAATTTAAAAAATAAGAAACAAATTACATATTCAAGTATTTCTTCAGTCATTTGGCTAGTTTCCCATGTAGAAGACCTGCCTGTCCCTCTTCCCTCAGTTGTTTTAAGGGACATTATAGAGGATGATATTGAAAGTAATGAAAGCACCAAAAGTGATAATGACGATATTTACAAGTCTGAATATGATTTTACTCCACAACGGTTCTCTCAGAGTGAACTTATTGATCTGGTATGAGATCTAAATTTGACTAAGGAATCTGCAGAACTACTTGGTTCTCGACTTGAAAGTAAAAATCTTCTGGACCAAGGAACACAGTTTTCATAAAATAAATACAGAGAGATAGAACTAGTTCCTTTGTTTTCCAAGAACAATTACTTGGTATACTGTAATGATATAAACAAGTTAATACACATCTATGGAACTGAACATGAGCCTATTCAGTGGAGACATTTTATTGACTCTTCTAAGAGGAGCCTCAAAGGTGTACTAATTCATAATGGGAATATGTATGGGTCCATTCCTGTGGCCCACTCAGTTCAAATGGAAGAAACATTTAAGAACATGAAGGTACTGTTAAGAAGTATGATGTATGATGTGCACAAATGGTTAATCTGTGGTGACTTCAAAGTTATAGAAATGTTATTAGAACAAGTTGGGTACACAAAAATGCCTTGCTTTTTATGTGAATTGGAGTCAGGAAAAACAGAAGCATTGGAGTGTGAGGGTTTGGCCAGAGTACAGACACTTTATGTCAGGGATAATGATCATTATCATTATAAAAAGTTTCATATGAATTGCGGTTAAAATGACAATTTTATGCTATGTTTAAATAGATTCAAATCTACCCCAACACTGTAACACTTTGCATCCACGAAGGAAGTCAAAATGTATTGCAATTTCTTTCAAACTTGAAAAATTTCACATTAGAAATTAAAAGGCACATAATTTAGATATTTTAGATTAAACTTATAAAATTTATTTCTAAATTTAGCTGCATGCATGTTTATCAATTGTGCAAAAAGTATTTTTAAACAGCCATCATAGGAGTGATACATGATAAGTTTCTATCAAGTCAATGTGTTTTACAAAATTTGAACATTTAAATTAAAAATAGCACAACTCCAAGCCAGATGGGAGTGGGAGACAAAACAAATTAGAACAAGCATGCCAGCTCAAATCAAGGATGGGGATAAGACAATCCACTAAAGGATCACTAGATGTTTGGTGCTTATTAGGAATATCAACAAGAAGGTCTGGTGAATTGCTACACCTGTGGAATTCAAAACAACCAAGAAGAAGCAGTTAGATTAATTGAGCTATCATGAGATGAGTTTCTTCCAAAGTGGGAGCTTCTGAAACAATATCAACAAGGACGTTATTGCAGAGAACAAGTTGATTAATGGTGCACAGAATGAGAAGTGGAACTGACACAACTCCGTAAGTAACTAACTGTGGTCAATAAAAATACTTGGAGGGGTCCAGTGCAAGACTTTCACCATAAAATACATTGGTAAGGCTGGATATTGAGAGGAACTCCAAAATCTTTCCAACTGATTACATAGATCATGTTCAGCACTAATGTGGAGTGCAGATAATGATGGAATTAACAAGATGAGACTAACAAGACAAGAAGCAGATGAAGGAGAATTACCAAGTACAAAGTAGTAAAATACTGTCTCTGTGATGAAAGGTAGCTGAGAGTCAAGTTGACAAGGCATGCCCAAAATAACAGAAACAGAAAAATCTGCTTCAAGAAGAACATCAACTGATGATAGAACATCGAAGGTTGGATTGTACAATGTTTCCAAACAAGCTTTTAACTTTTAAATCAATAGGAAACCAAGGAAGATCTGAAGTAAACTTTAGTAGAATATGAAACGGGTGCAAATTGGACATCATAGTCCTAGAGATAGATCTTAGTTGGCGAAAGTTCAAATCATTGAAGCTAGTCGGAGTTTAGGTTACACTGGCAATGGGAATAGCAATTTGATAGCACTGCAATAAATTTACACGTTTTTCAGTTAGAAATGATATGTGGCTAGCTGTTTCCAAAACAGCTCAAACAACAACGGAATTTGTAGAAGAGGTCCTTAAACAGAAGAGCAGTTGGAAGCTGAACTGACACCAAAGGATTTGAGTAAGTAGTAAGGCTTGAGGAGGTTCAAAATTACCCAAAGTATAAGACTTTGTGGGTTGAGGTTGCACATTTGACAATGGACGAAAGTTTACTGACACTGGAGAGACAGGTTACCATTTAAATAAAAAATGAGCACCTAGACAATTGATACATAGTTGATGATACTTTAACAGCTCTAGACGCTGTTTAGATTGAAGTCCTTGGAAGGTAGACTGTGATGTGGGTTTCTGAAAGTTTGCAAAATGAACAGGCAAGTGATGTAGTAGCCATAAGTGCTAAAACAGAATGATGTTGATAATGAGGGTAACTTAAATGTGAATTTGCAAATAGCTACAACATTTGATGTTGAAGACCTTTTTAGGTAGAACAAATGATGTTTGTACATTTTTCTTCTGAACAGCTTGTGATTCAAGAAAACTAATGATTGAGTTAATGGAAGGAAACTGAGAAGGAAAGAAGATGGGCCTTAAATTTGGAGGCTAAATGTGTATCGAGTTTAGACAGCAAAAATGATGAGAACAAGGCCCTCAAAACATCAAGCAAACCGATGGGTTGAAGTGAACTCAAATGAACATTGAAAGTATCATGGAACTGTCTAATGGAGGTGGAAGACTAACCATCAATAGTTGGAAGATTCATAAGTTTTTCACAATGAAGCATAATCAAACATTTTGGGTTATATCTTTTGCAAAGACTTCCAGAGCAGCTTCAATGAGTGGCAAATGTTTCACAGCTCAGGGACCTTCTTCTCTAAGGAAGTGATCAAATATTAAATCTTCTTGAGATCAGTTCATTCAGTCCTGGAGTGAATAATCAAGTCAAATTTATCGATAAATGAGGGCCAATCAACAAAGTTTCCAGAAAATTTGGATATATACAATTTAGGGAGATTGGTATGAGGAGGTTGGACGATGGGGGTCACTGTTGTCTTAGAATCAACAGAAGTGCCAGATGATAGAGAAGACTAAAGAAGAGATTCAACTTTAATATAAACAGACTTGATAGATTGTATTGAGCTAATGAAGTCACCTTCAGACAAACCAGTGGGAGTTAACTCAACTGCTCGTACCTTTCAACCTTCAGTAGGAAGTTTTGGTATTCAGCATCAAGATTCTAACAAAAAAAATGCAAGCACATTTCAAGGTTTTCAAGGCAAAATAATTTAAAATTCAAGGTTGGCTCGTTTAAGTAAGCGAAACATTTAAAAATCATATCAAAAGAAACCAGAATCTATTTGAGTGTTTTCCTGAGTAACGATACCTTTAAAAAATTAGAAGGCTGCATGGCTATTTAGAAATAATAATTATTAT
>JAHWXV010300369.1:0-15995 GCA_024586415.1 Phrixothrix hirtus | reverse complement strand
CCACATTACTTAATTGTTGTACCTCGTAAGTTAATGAATTTTCAAAATCGGAAAAAGGCCTTTGGATTGATAGTCCAGTATCCTGCAATGTCGGCTCTCCCAATCTTGCAAGTTGGTATAAACAACTTTACTTCAGAAAGTGCCACATTTATAGAGGAATTTTCAGTAGACTGGGATATGGTCCTCGGTGGTGTAGATGGCAGCACGCTGGAGTATCATTTCAAAGGCCTGAGTTAAAATCCCGGCCGGGGAAGATTTTTCTATATATGTGCCTTGTCCGATTTTAAAAATTCATTAATTTGTAAACGTACTATGGCCTGCGATGACTTCCGTTGGTTATTAGCGATACATCACCCATCATATTTAGATTAATGCTTAAAGTGCAACGGTTTCTACGGGAAGCCTGCTTAACGAAGGGGGACAAACGTTATATTTGAACGGTCTACTATTCCGGAGATCTTGAGTTTAGTCCACGGAGTCCCCAACGCTGCTTAAGGTTTCGAGTAGCTTCCTGATTTGATAGAGGCATCTCTGTTCAGGTGAAGACCAGGATAGTATTTTCACACATTGATACTCTCAAATATCTTTCCAAATCCATCCATACTTCCTAGGCTTAGGTTACTCAAACAGCAGCACGCTCTTATATGGAACAATTGTTTCGTTATGTCTATTTATACAGAGTCGGAATGCTTTTGCAGATCATAGTTTCCGATGCAGGATGACATCATTTATCCCAAATAGCCTCAAAAGAGGAGATACGCTCCAGACAAGTTCGCGTAAAAATGGATGTCTTGTAACGCTGTGTAATGATTCAAATTATAGATTTGGCTTTTGTTTGGGGGCATATGACTTTATCAGCTGACAAAGGGCGCTGCTCTTTTTGTTCAAAGGTGTCTTATAAAGTTGCCAAGTTAGCCGTACAGCAAAAAATTGTTTAGATGTTGTAGGATTAAACTGACATGTTAGGTATATACGTTTTTTGCCCATTTTACAGAATCGTTAGCTTAATTCTGCTAAAAATGGCATGATCGTGGTTAAAGTTCATAAATGTCTCAAGATATGTTAATATTTTTATTAGTAGCCGTTTTTGTACATGAAATATGCAATAATAAATTCGCATAAAATTTGCTCTTTTTATTAAAATATCTGAAATAATAACTTACGACGATATTCAAGTGTGGCAAATTTAGTTATTTTAAAAGATATCTAAAGAAAAACTTGTTTATCGATAAACTAGAATAACGATATGACATTGAAAACAGGAAAAAATTAACCTGTAGTACACGTTATTGTACTGACAAGTATGCAAATTTGGTGAATCAGAACGTAGAAAAGAGAAACTGAAATACTAAATCAATTACACAATAAAGAAAGTTTCTAAATTTTGTTACGAAATATTACCGCATTGTTCAATATTGACATTTAATGGTTTTCGCTAATTTTAATATACAGAAAATAGTAATTTTACAACTTCAAAGCCTGGAATTTCCAGACATTGAATTTTATTTACTATTTAGTTGGGAAACAAGTTCAAAGTGCCACTCATAACCCGTTTATGTGTATTAACATACAAACTATTTAATTTCTTAAAATGTAATTGTGAAAGTTGCCTACAAAATTTAGTTCGTCAACTAAAATTTTTGGGGCTTCTATTCCAATGTTGTTATGACCTCATTAATGAATATTCAAATTTAAATTAGAGATAATGAGAAATTTCAATCCGATAAGTGCAAAAATAGTTGTCATTTAAAATGTATAATTTATGTTGCCAAATTTGCCAACGGGTATCTTTAGTTGATGCCAATTGTCAGCATCTTTGAGTTCCCTACTACGATCATAGACAGATCAAAGCACTAGCCCAGGTACATTGGGATATTTTAGCATTGTTTAATTCGAGGTAGATTGCTTTACACTTGTCAAATTTAACAATAGCCAGTTCTTCTACTTTAATTCAGCTATGGGGGACATTGCTCCGGTGCTTGAACATTCCTCAAGGGAATTAAGATAAAACGCACGCGTGTTGTGCGAGAACGTGGAACCTTGGAAACTGAGATACGGTGAGAGCATTGTTCTGGAACGACTGACGAGACACTTATGCGAGGTATCCACAGACATATGAAATAGGCTTCGCAAACTGAGAAGTGGACGGAGCCGAGTACGTTTCTCAAAGGAATTGACGGTCCTCTGCTTTTATTAGCTTGTTTGTTTGTTTGGGTTGCGGAAATTCCCTTGTCCCTCTTGGCTAGAAGTGCTATAGTTATTTAGCCATGCTTACTAGAATTTTGCAAAATCTGGGCGACTTCCATTGCCTTTTTAATATGCCAAACATCACGTTGGTACGGAACCTACGATTTAACTTCCTTATTTGAGAAGAAGGTATGAACAGTTGAGCGACCTCGATCGGATTTGAACTTGCGCCACTTGAGCGTAGAGGCAAACCTGCTAACCACCACCACAATTAGGGCCGGCTTTAACATTTTGGTAGCATCTAGAAATAGCTGCGCGCGAAAATGCATACTTCAGGCTTGTCTTCAAATTTTCTGCTTGCCAAAACTCAATTCGAAAAGACATTGCATTAGGCCGCCATGGTGATTAAATGCGCCTTGGAAGGGACCGGCTTTCGTTCTATTTTGCTTCTAACCTGAGTTACCAAATTTCTTAATAGATAACTTGACATATTAAAACAAGTATTCCGCTGTTATTCTTGTACAAAAAAAGGATGTAGGTTTCGTGATAAATCACTATTCCAGCTTTGTCTAAAATTATTTATTTAACTTCTACTTATGGTAAAGATATGCAGATTGACATACATAGAATGCAGCTGTAAAAACAATAACAATGAATATAAATAAAATTCATTCTACGGAATTAAAGATCATCGCGCTGACAAAAAATGAGCTGTATATGTATTTTTACGGTTTAATGTAACGCTAAGCCTCAAGATAAATTCTAGTTATAAAAAATTAAGCAAATAAATTGTGAGCGTCATTAGTTAGTAATATTAAAATATACTCAGAGACATAGAAATTGTAACACCAAGAAGGAGTAGAAATTTCTTAATCAAAGTTGTTATATCTGTTGGGCTACATTAAGTAATAGTTGATTAACTTTTGAGATACAGTGGTAATGTAATAACGTCACATTTATCAGTTGTTATAATTTTTGCTAATTTTTACGGTCTGTTTTTCGTACGATTCGTTGTTCTTTTTCATTGTTACTTAACATTACTTTGATTGTTGTTCTTTTGCTAACGTGTTTAGTTTTTTGATCATGCCTAGAGGATATTACCGTCAATTAAGCTGATTCTTCATTTGGGGAAATTGCTAACCGTGTAACTCGAAATCGGTCTACTGTAATGCGAGTATATCGTGCATGGTTTCAAGATGGCCAGGAGCATCGTAAAAGAGGAACCGAGGCTTCAAGAAGGACGAATTAGCGCCAAGATCGTCGCTTAAAACAACTGGCATTTAGAGAACGATTTTTCTCTACTAGGACAGGTAGTGACCAATAGTTTGGTGAAGAAGGTCGCCTTATAACCCCTAGAATAGTTTATCAACGAATCCGAAGTTTTGGATTAAGATCATATCGTCCGCAGTTTGGGCTTCCTTTAACTGCAGAACATTGTCAGCAACGATTACAGTGGTGTAATTAACTATTTCATTGTAATCTTTAATGGTGTAGTGTTCTCTTTAGTGATGAATCTAGATTTTGTTTAGGAATGTACAACGGTCACATGAGTCAGAAGCAGATGGTGTGAACGACAGAATCTTTGATACACGTATACCGCACTGTGGATTTTATGGTTTGGTGTGCTATCAATTTTGGCAACAGGTCTCCTTTGGTGTTCTTTCGAGGCAATATGACATCACAACGGTAAATTGCGAAGGTGGCTGGAACATATCTTCTGCCATACTTACAATAGCTCGAAGATCCATTATTCCAGCAAGATAATGCACGTTCACATGTAGCAAGGTTTTGCTTGACCTTCTTTGAGCAGGCCCAGATTCATTTTTTGCCCTGGCCTCCAAGTTCTTCAAATCTTTTTCCCATTGAAAATGTATGGGACATAATAAGTAGAAGGTTGCGAAATTTGCAGTGTCCTCCTTTGACTTTGGAGGCCTTGAGGCATGAGGTGCATATTGCATGGGAAGCAATACCCCAAGATGGGATAAACCACCTTATTCAAGCAATGCCTCGGCGTGTAAATGAATGTGTAAATCAGAGAGTTCGCACCACACATTATTAACAATTATTATACAATTTTGTTTAACTAATAAGCAGCAATAAGAAGCAATAAAGGTGATGATAATTTTGACAAGAACTAACTTTATAACTGTGATTGTTCATTGTTGATAGTAAACTTTTAAATAATTTTTCACGGTTTGTTGCTTTTAGATTGTGTTTTGTTATTGTAATCGTTGTTGCTGGTTTAATTGTTGCCGTTGTCGTTTTTGCTATTATTTTTGCCCCTACTAAATACGGATTTTATTTTTAATAGGTAGACCGACATGTTATCAGTTTTTGGAGGTACCTGTTGCAAAAGTGTCCGTGTGCATCACGAGAGACAGCCAAATCGGAGAATTCCAAATTATAAATCTCGCTCATCGAATTTTGTCTTTGAGAGACCAAAACTTTGCAGTCAGCCAGATACAACACTGCAAAACCTCGACAAACACGAACCCTATTACGGAAGGAGATGTTTTTCAAATGATTGATAACGATCCTAAGATCAGTACCAGAATATTGCAGCATGAAACTGGAATTTCAAAAGCACTGTAAATCTTTTCCACATCCATGCGGTTTAAGAATTATTGCGAACTAACCACATTTAAATTTTACACAAATTGTTCGAAAGCGCAGTAATCGACGATGAATTTCATACTAAGATCTTATTTACTGATGAATCTTATTTTACACGTCGTTGCATGACAAACCTAAACAATGAGCATATTGATGCAGATGAATATCCGCATGCAAGGCGTTTTCAATAAAGAATTTAAAGTTAATATCTGGCTCAGAATTATTGAGAAGTTTGGTGTTGGAGTTCTGATTGCCTAAATTTTTGGATGGCGCAAGTTATCTTCATTTTATTCAAGACAATTTGCGGAAATTATTAGAAGATCTGCCCCTCAATTTGCATCAAAACATGCTTTCCATGCATGACGGTGCACCACCTAATTTTGCACGCGCTGTAGAAGAATATCTAAATGAACAGTCAGCTGATATATGGAATGGTGAGGGACAAGAAGCACCCATTCAATGGCCACCGTGTCTCCAGATTTAAATCCTTGCGACTTCTTCAACTAGAGAGCGTTAAGAACAAAAGTGGACAAGGTCCAAATTAATAATGCTGAACAACTTTGGATAGAATGCAAAATGCTGTAAATGCACTATGAGAAAGAAAACGACGATATTTTAAGAAGGATGTACACCAACCTTTTACGTCGTGTTGACCTTTGCATGAATCAAAGTGGAGGTCACATTGAACATTTATTATAAAAAAGTTTAATGTTTGTATCCAACGTGAAATAAATTTTGTAATACAGTAAAACCTGCATTAATAACATCGATTTTCATTTTTTGAGAAAACATTTTCTTTCGTTGAATCTGTCTGAATTGCGGAGTTTTTACAAGAATAATAAAATGAAGATAATGAATAAGTGTTGCCTTTAAAAATATCTTAGAATCGTAACATTATCCCTACATACATTTTGAAGGAACTTGTCACGGAAGGGGGGAGGGGGTGATTTTAGCCCTTCTCCAATGGTCATCTGGTCATCTAAAGTAGTGGTATCCTTTTAAGTGTCCAGATGCCAATTTTAATTAAAATTAATTCACTAGTTTCTAAACAGCGTACAAAAATGTGACTTTTTAAGTAAACTTTGAAATCCTCTCATAAACAAACGGTAAATTTTTGTATATAGATAAGTTAGATCCAGTTAACTTGTTTTGATCTTTAAAATACATTATAGCGCATGTCTCAGGAGTTTTGGGACACCTTGTAGGTAGTCCGAATAATAGCGTTAGTTTGTCCAAAACATTATTACAGGTTAAAACATATGGAACGGGCACCATGTATGGGACATAATAAGTATAAGGTTGCGAAATTTGCAGCGTCCTCCTTTGACTTTGGAGGCCTTGAGGCATGAGGTGCATATTGTATGGGAAGCAATACCCCAAGACGGGATAAACCACCTTATTCAAGCATTGCCTCGGCGTGTAAATGAATATGTAAATCAAAGCGGCCGCACCACACATTATTAACAATTATTATACAATTTTGTTTAACCAATAAAGGTTTTCCTCCTAAAGTTTGATCATTTATTACTATAACATAGTAGAATGTTTTTACCAAATTTCATCGGGAAATTCCAACCCCTTCTTTGTACTATTTAGATTATGCCTATGTAATTTGTAAATACGCATTTCTAATTTTTGTATGTAATTAATTTATTTTTATTTACCTTTTTATTAATAATCATTAAATTACAATATGGGTTTCACTATAGAACATGCCAAATTTATATTAAATGCTTTTATCCACAGTGTATTTGAAATACATAACAATATTTGGTAATCTGCAAAACAATCGTGCAGTTTTCATTCTTTGCTTAATTTTTACTGCACGTAATATAGAAAATCGTCTTTTAAAAAATGTCAGTTACCTATTAAAAGTGTTCCTCTTACTAAGTAAATAAATTTTGAATTCATGTTCACCTTGACAATGTAGTTTATTATTTTTCTAATTCATCGGCGCTTTATACCAGCTATGTTCTTAAGAAAAGTAAATTTCGTATAAACTTGTTATCAAATTTGTTTTAGCAATGAGGTATAACGAGTTTGAAACAAAAGATTATCCTGTTAGAAACACGGATTGTGCAATTTTTTGATAAACAGAAAATTGTAGGCAACTGGAGTTTTCCTTTAGAAAATACCAACAGTTTTATAAAACTAATTCATAATGAATCTCAAAAGGGAACTTAAAGAAACATTGCATAGAAGCAATAAATAACGTAAAGTTAGTTTGAGAATTTTTCTATGTTTACATTGTACGCATTAGAATTGGACGGAAATTAAAAAAATCTTGTAATAATTATAGGTACATGTTTAAAATATATAGTTTCTACATTGAATTATTAGTTATCAATATTAATACTACCAATATGATAATACAACAAAGATATGAACGGTTTTTCTCTAATATGAACAGCGAGTGGTTTATTGTTCTCTCTAGCGCTGCTGTAATCACACAAAATGTTTAAATGGTTTCTTTTTACAGTAAACTCGTAGGTATCTTTCCAAACCATATTGCGAGTACAGTAATACACACATAACAGCATTGAAGGAAGTTTCCTTTAGTGCGAATTTAGAAATGATTTTTCAAATTACCTCTTCTGCGCTATTACAACCATTCTGCTATATGAGTATGTAAATGATTTTCCAAATCATCTTGATAGTACTATTATAATTATATTCTGTACATTTTCACGTTTCTGCTGTATGAATGGGTTCTATTACACGAGTTCGAAACGACTAAAATTGGTTTCTAGAATATGATGTTGTCAGCATAACATGTTTCTCTACAAGTACTACTCGTAAATAAAGTAAAATTAAACTTACTGTTTACCTACATCTGATACACTTATAAAACTACGATTAATTTCATAAATAAATTTGGTTGAGATACTTCTTCAATTTACCAATAGATGATACTTCAATTACTATATACAAAGTTAAAGACAGATGGCAAAATCCGAATGACCTCGATGTTTCACTTTTTGAAAAACTATTAAGTTAGGCATAAATTCCAATTTTATCTTACAAGTACATCATAATCATTAAACTATTATTTAGTTCTATGTTTTAATGGAACTAGACTTTCACATTAAAATAATATTTATGGTCTAATTGGGTTTGTAATTGAATCTAAAAGCTAGATAAACTAATTAAATTATTTTCATAATTATATAATCTCATAATTAATAAAATATCGATGTTTATAGCAATGAAAACAGATTAACAATTTAGAATCTTATAGAAATTTATTCATACTAGGCTAAAGATTCAAATAATCAAATCTAAGTTTATATGCCATTAAAATGCCATTTTTGTATCGAGCGAAGTATGAAAAGAAACGCTAGTCAGGGACGATTGTTTTTCTATACATTATTACAAGCTAATTATAAAGTAAATGCTACATTGGAGCTAATTGATTTTAATCCTTCTAATGATTTTTAAATAATACTAATATAGGATTACGTCTTTTGTTTAGCATTAATAGTAATACAGCTATAATAAAATTGCATTTATAGTAAGTATTAGAAACTAAAAGTAAAAATTTAAATATTGTTAAAATTTTAATTAATTCAGAGGGGTTAATATTTTCAAATTTAACTGCAAACAAGAATTCCTGAGAATTCCTCAGAATTCCCGAGAATTTCTGGAATTCCTAAGAATTCATCGAGAATTCCTTCAAATTCCTGAGATTTCTCAGATTTCCAGTAATTTCTAACGAATTCCTTAAGATTACTTAACATGTTTTTCTGAATTTCTAAAATTTGTTTAAAGTAAAACTTGTTCAAAGCTGAACGCGAATAAAGGGGAAATCTGTCCACTTCAGAGAGATTTTCTGATCCCGACAAATATAACAAGATTCACATGTTAATTGTTTTGTAAAAAAACTGAATTTCTTCAGCACCGAAATGGATGAGCAGTTTTAAGAACGTTATGCTAAAGTATTTGTATAGCGTGAAAATATTTAATTTTTATATAGCTATTTGTATAGTTATAATATGACTGACAAACTAAGGGTGCTAAGTGAACCCTGGAGATTTTGAAGAAATTTAACATATTAGGACAAGAATAAGCAACCCATATTTTATTCAATCGTAAAACTCGTTTAAGGTGTAAAAATCACTCAAAATTTCTAATGTTTGCTATATTAGAATAATCGAGTTATTTAATAGTGAATTGAAATGAAAAAGTTTGTTAAATCACAGCGTAAACCATGAAAGAACATAATTTGGTTGAAAAACCTCCTTTTTTCAATTTCTTATTTGTAATCATAAGTGTTTACTGCAACTTGAATCATTAAAATCGATCTTTCACGAGGTCCTTTAGTATCCTAAATATTAATACTATTTTGTCCAAAATAAAGAATCTTTATGGTTTATTATTTATTCAAGTAAACATTACCTAGTAATTTTTTTCTGATACTATATTATACAGGGTGATTTAGAAGTACGACGATAACGTCCTTGAACTTATGCGAACCTGCACCCGATTTTAAAAAATTAATCTTTTAGCATATTTAGTTAGTATTTCGTTTGTAGTAAAAGAAATGATCGTTTGTAGTAAAACCATTTACGAAATATACGAAGGCTAAAAATGGTCAGCACCCGACTTGAAGTTAAAAATTTTAAAATAACGTCATTTAATAGAGATACATTTGCAGATATTTGCAGTAATTTCAGTTTCATTTGTAGTTGAACTGTTCAACAATTTACATCATTTAAAACTTTAAAAAATAAATAAATTCATCAAATTGTGGGAAGCATTGAATCAGCTTGTGGGGTCTTATTTAGAATCGTTTGTAGTTGTTTGTAGTACTTTTATATTTGTTTGAAATTAAACTGTTCAAAAGTTATGATTATTCAAATATTTAAAAAAAGCAACTTCTTCAAATTTTGTGGTGTGTTAGATCAGCTTGCGGTGTCTCACTTGAAATTATTTGCAGTTGTTTGTAGTACTATCAATCTCGTTTGGAGTCGAACCATTCAAAGGTTACAATCATTTAAAGATTTAAAATAAGGGTAACATTCAAAAGTTGCAATCATTTAAATCTTTAAATAATCAGAACTTTTGAACAGTTCAACTACAAACAACTAAAAACGATTCTAAACCAGATCCCACGAGCTGATTAAATGTACCTAATAACTTGAAGAGGTTGCTTTTTTTTAAATCTTTAAATGCTCATAACTTTTAAACGATTCATCTACAAACGATTCGGAACAAGACTCCGCAAGCTGATTCAATCCACCCCATAGTTTGAAGAAGTTACTCTTTTTTAAATCTTTAAGGTACCATAACTTCTGAATGGCTCAACTACAAATAAAACTAAAAGTGCTACAAACAACTACAAATGATTCTAAATAAGGGCAAGTAGGTTTAATGCACTTCATAATTTGAACGGTTCAACTACAAAGGAAACTAAAAGCACTGCAAATATCGACAAAAGTCTCTCCATTAGATGAAACTATTTCAAAATTTTTAGCTTCAAGTCGGATGCTGGCCAGTTTTGGCCTTCGCATATTTCGTAAAAAGTTTGATCACAAACGAAATTTTTTTTACTACAATCAGTTATAAAAGAAATACTAACTAAACGTGCATTTTTAAAAGTTCATATAAGTCGCTCTTGAACTGATTTTTGACGTAATAATGAGTCAATTGGACCAAACTTATCTATCTATTAAAATTCTTCGTTTTCTCATGAAGGCTCCGTTTTTTTTAAAACTTAATTCTATTCTAATTTTTCTCCAAAGGCATTTTCAAATACGTTTAAATTTGGTACAGGGTTAGGTTAAGTCGCGTTTAATTGTGGATTGCTTACTTATTTGATATATCTTGACTAGTGATGTAAATATGAGGAGATTGGACTACTTTATACCCTTGCTTTTTATGTCGATAAAAAATTAGCAGATTTATCATATTTATTAAGTCTTTGTCTATAAAACAGGTACTCTTGTTTAGAATCATATTCTGCACTGTTTTCGAGATAAAGGTAACTAAAGGCAAAAAGTGTAGGTAAAACTCATCTAAAACGTTTAAAACAGGAATTAATGACCTTACAAACGTATATCAACCGTCCAATCAAGCAAAAAATCTTAATAAACAAAGTCTTTAAACTGATACTTTGAGAGATAGAACTTTGGACCCTTGTTTGGAATCTTTGACTACTTTACCTCGCACATTTAATTCTGGAAACACTGTTTATTTGATTTTCTTTGTTTATCTGGTCACAAGCTATATTTTTTAAGTTCAGTAACGCCGTTTTCTATCATTTTTAAAAATTTGGAGCTACATTTTTTTGCTTTTAGTTACCTTTATCTCGAAAACTGCAGAATACCGACTCTAAACAAGAGTACTTTTTTTATAGGCAAAGACGTAAGCAATTCTACCAAATTGCCATCAACATAAAAAGTCAATGGTGTAAAGTACTTCAATCGCCACATATCTACTTCAGTGCTTGAAATATTTTAAATACGTAAACTACTGATAATTAAACTCGGCTTAACCAAACCTTGTGCCAAATTTGAAAATTTTTGAAGATTCCTTTGCAGAAATATTAGAATTGAATCGACTGTTTTTAAAAAACTTTAGAACCGTCTGAAGGAAAAACGAAATATTTTGGTTTAGAGATAAACTTTGCTCCAATCGACTTATTTAGACCCCAAAAATCAACTCAAGAACATTGAATTCGATATACATGGTTTTAAATCCACCGAGTATAAAAATCGCGTTTTTGTGTATGTGTTAACAAAATAACAAACAGAATGAAATTGTATATTTAAGTTTATTACTTTTTTGGCATGTGACAGACACGTCACCTCGCTGGTTTCCCCAAGAGGCCGCTCTTTTAGCGAACATAATTACCTTAGAGGTCTCCTTGTGACGCACGAATGCGGTCCATTTCACCTTTTCATTTTCACCGAATGACCTGATCGTCCCAACAACGACAGGAGCCTAAGTAATGCTTCGGACGAACCCATTTGGGCGTGGAGTTCTTTAGACTTTCTGCAGCTCCGCCTAGGTTGACGGGGAAAACTATGGTAGGCGCCCTTTGCTTTCCATGAGCAAGTATGTGACTCTTACTACATACCTATGTCCTTCGTTACCGGGTATGGCGTGTGACAGCTAGCTTTTAAGTAAAATCTAATAACCGGAAGTGTAAACCAAATTCTTGCGATTTTTAAACTTTTAAGATCTTCTCAAAAATGGATGTAACGATTTTATTTAAACTTGCTACATTTTTAAGACGTTTAATGCCCTTTTATATGAGTTAATCAATTTGTCTGAAAAAATGCATAAATTGAGTAAGCTGAAGTTCTCATTTTTAAGCATATGCGAATAAATCAAACAATAAAAACTGTAGAAGAATAAAATTTTATATTTAAATTTGTTACTTTCCAAACATGCGAATTAGTAATTTTCTCGAAAATGGTTGTGATGATTTTTTTTAAACTTTAGTTACTTAGATTCACTGGAAAAATTGCATATATCGAGTAATCGGATGTATCAGAGCTAAGAAGGTCTTCGTGTGATCAAAAACACGACTCCATCATTTAGTTGGTAAAACTTGATGAGCATGATGTTTCGCTCATAATCGTTAAGAATTTCCGGGAATTGCCAAAAGTTCCTAGCGAATTACCAAAAATCTCTGGGAATTTCTGACAATTCTCGAGAATTCCTAAAACTTCCTGGAGAATTCCTAATAAATGTCCACAAGAGTTCCCAACAATTTTACCTCTCGGTTTATTCTTTAGTAAACAACTTGCAACTTTCATCTGTTCTAAGAACATCGAGGCTGTATAAAAAGCCATTGAAAATAGTTGGCATCGAACCAAACAGTGTTTTGGACACGTTGCAGTAAATCAATCAACTCTGAATTTCTTTAAGTTCAGTAGCGCTGCCAGTTGATCTTTCTTTTCAAAGTAACAGGGTGACTTCCGGGAAAGTAACCAGAGTTTCTACTTTGAACTTTGCCCTATTTAATAAACACGGAAATAATTGTTAGCAGTGACTAATGAACAAATTATCTTTCCCATCATATAAAACAACAAAATTTTGAACTCGTTAAGCAAAAAAGCATGTAATGAAATTGTACTTCATTCAGTAAAGAAAACCCCTTTATTTACTGCGAGTGCTGTCCGTATTGCGAACAGTGTTTCGCAGCGAACTACGAATGTACCGCCATATTTTATGGTGTCACTAATTTTGGTGCTATTTCCTGCCGCAAATACAATCTGGATTCCAATTTATAAGATTGCATGAGGCTAAAATAGAATGATAATAACATCAAACTTCCATGACATCACAGAATCAGTTATGCAGTGAATAGCGAAATGCACATTTTATTTAGAATCTGTTGTCCGTCACTTATTTTAAACTGCCACTGAGCTGAGATAAACAGCTACGATATTGAATTGCTTCTAAAATAATCATACTTGTAGTATTGCTCAAACGTGCATATGCTCAGTCAATATTATCAGGGCTGACTTCTCTATAGTGTATTTCACAATAATGTGATCAAATTGCACAGGTACAGAGACGTAGAAAAGCACTTAATTTATATTTTCATTTCTTTCCGTAATCTCGATAATTTTGGAGAAAAATATGGACAAAGATAGTACTATGTTTCTAAGATACCATAATTGACAAAAATTGTAATCACGGAAACTCTTGGTAAAAGTTTGAATATTATTTCTTAAAACTGAACCAAGGAACAGTTGCGTCCATGAAATAGTAACAATGTCACAAAGCGTGATTTTTTCTCCAAGGTCTTCTTCAAACATTCTCACATAAATACTCTTACATCCTTTGCTAAAAACATGTTGGAAATATCAACTTGGTCTGATCAAATATTTTTATTAATATTTTGATTTGTTTTGTCATAAGGAATGTGTTGCCTGAATTTGGTCACATGTTTATGAGACATACTCTATAAATGCCTGGCAAGTTTTGAATCAATTAAAAGGTCCCATTAAAAGTTTTTTATGTAGATTAAGAAGGCTGGATGCCACGGAAGTTATTTCTATTACCTATCGACCAGAACACCTTGATTTATTTTAAAATCTCTAACTTTGTAAGTCCGAAAACTTTCCCAACGTGTTTATTAATAAATTTCTATCAGTAACAGGGTAGAAAATAATTTAGTAATAATTGTGAATGAAAGGATAAATGTAAACTGCAAATCCTGGATTTATAAATCATTCTCAATATCTGTTATTACCCACGGCATGGAAACCATGTCAGAAACTTCTCAGGACAACTGAAGTTTCTCGTTCAGTAATTGAAGGAAACCATGAAACAAATTAAATATAGTTGCCAGGATGAACTGACACACGCTTGCTAAGTCATCAAAAATATGTAAACGTTGATGCAGATGTCCTAATGTAGAATGAAGGAAAAGCTAGTAAGCACGTAATGCATGACGGGATACTCACTGAGAATTGGCAAAATGCTTTATACGAAAAATGAAGAATTTTTTTGTCCATCAGTAAGAACTTGTTGGTATTCGTTTTGATTTGGGGGATTTGTAAATCCTTTGATTAAAGAAGAAAAATGGCTTGGTCAAAGAAACAAGCGCTCTCACAATAATTTGTATAGTCAACCAAACTTTGAACCGAGCACCAGAAATACCATTTGAAAAAGTTACTCAAAAAGTGCGAGTTTAAAACTTTTTGCCTGTCTTCTTCGCAAATTTTTACCGAATTTCTATGCTGCCTAAAAATTGCAAAACTTTGACGAGTAACTATAACATGGATCCAAAATACAATCTTTGATGCTGTTTTAGTCAAACTCGAGGAATAAAGAAGTTCAGTACTAAAATGCCATATGCCCAAAGCATTTTCACAGTTTTCATGATGTATACAAAAGCATTTGTGAAAAGCCAAAAATCAAAATGGCTATGCTAGAATAGTCTTCAGAAAGATAATGTCGTCGATTATGTGGTTTTACTACGTCACTGCGTAAAAATGTATACAGCATTATGCGTTTCAGTGGTACTAAATTAATTATTTCTAAGTTTAACCATTACAAAGAATATACCATTAGAAGTATGCGCAGTGATAAAGATTTTAATAAAAGATAATCTTCAAAATTTGGAAAAGATTTAGAGGAACAGTGCCCTAGCAACATAATAATTGCAGATGAAAACAAGCATCGTTAATTCACGATGCCAATGTCTCCTATGTCTAACAAATTTTTTAAGAAGATCAACGTGTGTGAGTTCAAATAATAGTCTCATGTGGTTCAGCCCAAATAATTCGAACTGAGCCTTTATGATTGAGTAAACTTTCACCCCGTTGCGCCCGAACATTTATGTTGCTTTTAAACCTATTTGACACAAATCCCGAATATTGTTATCTTGCATAGTAACGGCGATGATTTATCAATATTTTTCGGAAAGTAAAATGTAGTCATAGCAATGGTTATTGAAAGGTTCAAGCGCTTTAATTAAATTTCACACCGAAGGGTCAGTTTTGGCCATTGTTTCTTGGGACAATGATAGTTTAGAAAGTAAGAATGCTACTGGATGAACCTATTACGCGGGAATTTTGAAAAACATCGTGAATGTTGTAAAAAGAACGTTCGACAAGTTGTACAAATATGTACTCTTTCACCATGACAATAAACTGGAATACTCGTCAGCAGTTCCAAGAGCTGAGGTTGGGCTACATTGTTTCAGCCCTATCAAATTATTTCTTATTTTCAAAAGATATTCTCTGGAACCTCAGTTTTGAAGCAAAACATGTTACAGTTTACAATTTTCTGAATTTTATGTGGATTAGAACAATGGTGGATGCGTGTATTGCGTAGTGCAATGCTTTCCAACGAGGAAGTATTCGGTATACGAGCGTGCATATATGAATTTTTATCTAGTTCAACGAGGCCTTGCTGAGGCGATATTTGGGGGTAATAGAGTAATCCATTATCTCCCATTTAGCCCTAATAAACCTATTAATAGAATTGAACAGGAAATGTCAATTTCGTCTAATTTTGCAGTATCGAAACAATTGCAATTTCATTGGGGATTTTTAATTTGTCAGGGTTTTTATTCAATATGCACAGAATTGTTCGAGGGTTCCTAAAAGAATTGAGCACACGTTTGGATTCATGTCGCATAAGCGTCTATGACCATGTTACACAACGATGCCATATTGTAAACAGCCCACACGTAAACGCAACCCAGTATAAATTATGTTGTTAGGCTGTGG
>JAHWXV010300334.1:0-10481 GCA_024586415.1 Phrixothrix hirtus | reverse complement strand
GACATCCAGCATCAAAATTAAAACTTTTCGGATTAAGAATAAATATTAAAATTTAAATTTTTAAATTTTCGCCAAGGTCATAGCAATTGATATAACGTAAATTTTAAAGGAACAACAAAAGCGGCCATTCAAAGCATTAATAATAAATAAATTATAGATTAATTATTTAATTACAATTAAAACACATCAATTATACGACGCCCAAACGTGGGTCATTAAATTAAAAATTTAGGTATTAAGAAATATTAATAATAAATCAATTTCAAAAAAAAAACATCAATATATAATTCATTTGATATAACTTAACCTCTGGGAGCTTAAAAAATATATTTCCAGCAACTATAAATGCCAACATACCGTTCAACCGCTTTTACTGTAGTTTATGTCAACACAACAGAAATATATTTACGGTTCTAGTCAACAGTTGCGACGTCTGAACTTTATAAATAAATTCATAAATTATTATATAAATCATTTTATATGCATAACTGCCTTAACAATGTGTCTTAATTACATATCCGATCAAACCGCATAATAGAAATTCTATGTAAATGTCACGGAGTGCCCATTTCTTTACGCCCAATATTTCTTGGAATTGAACGCAGTATAGCTAATTTCGGATCTAATTGTAGCATTTTTACCTTGGTATAGTCATTATAGTAGCAAGACCGCTACTGTATGAAGCAGTTATCAATAGGCTGAATAAGAAAATTATATTTAAATATCTCAAAGCGATATCTGATGCCTTTCTTGTAATTGGAACCGACTGTATTAAAAATATACGGGTAATTTCCAAAAGTGATTCATTAAATATTATTCTGTAATTTATTTTTGATCTTTCTTCAACATTCATTCCCGGAGTATTATTGTCAGCTGTTCTGCAAATAAAGCATAATCAGGTTAGTTAGAAATACTTATTAATAGTATGCATTATACTTAAACATGTCTTGCTTCAAGATTATAACTGTAAAAGAGATCATTGCGAAAGAAAAAGCTATAAATGAACATCCCACACCAATCCACATCTGATAAGAAAAAGGAAGTAAAGGTAGCAGCCAAGTTGAGGACAATCTAGAATATACAATATTATATTAGTTTTATGTAAAGAATATACGAATATAATACGCGGCATGTCCCAAAAGAAAGGTTAACTATTTTATTAACACTATTACGGTTTCGTCGACGGATCTGACTTAAACTGCATACAATAAGTTTCACTCTGAAATATGTGCAAATAACACTCGCTCTAGCTTAGAAATTCCAGTAGGCTGGGTATGGGCTGGTTTGTGTGGAGATATCTCTCCTAGAACGGCAAGTAAATAACAAAATAGAGCAAGGTTAATTGTCCGTAAGACCAGGAGAAGTAGTTGAAGATGGGTGCTACTTGAATGTCCGTGGCAGAACGGTGATTGGTACAGCTAATCGGGATTATCATACCAAATCGATCCTGTTATTTCTAAAAGGCGGAAAAGTTATATTCTAAGCAGGTAATCGAAATACATAAGGAAAGCGAGAGATCCAGTAGAAGTCAAAAATTTAGAAAGCACATAGACCATATCATTTTTTAAGTTCTTGGTTAATCAAATTTAATGTCTATAAGTCAAAAGCAATAATGGTTGTTTAAACACTCAATTCTATAGCAAGACAAATTAAATATAAAATTTATTGAGTTCAAGTAATTACAAAATTCGCCCGATAGCGTTGTGTAAATAAATCAGCTGATCGCAGATAAACTAAATTTTACACCTCTAAAACTTCTAAGTGTTAGTAGTAAATATTACTTCAAAATACGGGGTATCAACTATAAATGCTACTAACCGGTCGGTATTATACACACAAGTGATAAATTATCAAACCTTGAACTGATATTTGGATCTTTATATTGCAAACTTTTCATCAATGGTAAAAAGAAAATATTTGTAGCTGAAATTGATAACGTTAAATGAATGTTTCAATTCTTATAGCGGTTTACAGCAAGGAGTTTGATATTGAATGTATATAAATTATGTATGTAAATTATATTTACAAAAATTTAATAAGCAAATTGTCCAAACAGAACTTGATTGATTGATCAGAAAACTATAATTGATTTTAAGTGATTTATATTCCAAATTCAATTGCAATAATAATTAGAAATACTTTTACAAGAGCCAATTGAATAGAAATCTAAATTGTAGGTGTTGGCGTGTGGTTAGATGATTTTACTGTAATGTGATTAATGCAGCTGTTGGCGACGATAACCTTATAGGTGAACCCAGGCGTACGACAAAAGGTGACAAATTTTGTAGAACTAACCTTGTTATCTTCGTAATTTTAAAAATGAATTAAGGCTCAGAAATGGTCTTGAGATTCTCAAAAGAAAATAGCTTCGTAGAAGGATTACATCGATGTCTGTAAAATAACAGGTAAGACCGTCTTCCAAGAAATTTGAGCGGCTTCCGGTGGATGTCACACTTACACAAGGAGATGTAGCCTGGAATATCTTAGCGGTACAACAATTTGCTACTTATCTTCGTATCGGACAGACAAAAGATATTGCTGGTACAAAACCACCCCTAAAGAAAACACTGAAAGATAAATAATTAAAACCTAAGATTCCTAAATAAACTAGAACGAACACATATTTTTCAACAATTTTTAAAATCTCGCACTACACAAATTATACCGAGACGTTACGGATCAATATTGCCTGCAACCGAATTTGACAACCGCGGACATAAACAACGTGAATTTAAAAGAATGTTATCTTTTAAATAATAAACCATTTAAATACTATAAATTTCCCAGAATCATAGGTAAATTTGCACCTTAAAATAAAATTGAATACATACACAAATTTAACAACTTTGTGTACTAAAGATCGAGAAACCGTTCCAAAAGCTTTATATTACGCATACGAGGACGATTCAACGAAATACCTAAATTATTGAAATTATTTTAATTAAACGTTCCAACACTCACTAACTAATTACATTAAAATCTTAAATCCATCATTTGAAAGTCCCCAGTTTACGCTATCTTTTTACATAGCTACCGTTTTCTTATGAATATCTTTCCTAGCGGGAGACAATGACAAAGATTCATTTTAGGAAAAATTTTCCACTTAATGAATCAAAAAGATTTATTACTGCAATATCTATAATGCATGAACCTTTAATCATTCCACAACTTTGTTTTCACACATGTTTGGATCAGCGAATGCAGTTTTTGGCCTGCCAAAGTTGTGGATCCATGTTGAAATTGGAAACACCACTCTGAGATTTCTTTTCGTGAAATTGCGTTTTTTCAATAAACGTCAACAATGTCTTTAAGATTTTCGTAGGAGATATGTTTTCGCGTGTAAAAACCGAATGACGTAACGCAATTCTAATTTTGTATAACAAGAAAAAGGACGCTCCACCTTGTACGACTTGTGACACTCAGATGTAATCTTTTCAACCAAATGCAATGCCATTTATATAACAACAACCATGGCCTATCACGTGACATACGAATAATAACAGTAAAGATAATATCAGAGGGAAAATATCATTTCTTGCTTTTGGGATATGCCTCGTAGTATTTAAATAGACCTTGGAGCAGGTACAAGGCAAGTTATACCAGTTCGTACAACTGGTTTTGAAAAGTCTAAGAAACCATATTCGTGAGCCCATGTATACAGAGCTCCTAAAAATAACAAAATATTATAATTGCTAATTATTTTGATTAAAATACTTTCCATAACCAATGTCAGCCTTGTCTGTCACTAGATTTCCTAAAATACCATTTCCTGTCCAATTTTCATAAATAATGCCCCATTCATAGTGATCTACAGTATACTGAAGAGTCATGTTATGACGTTTAGCGTACTCATGAGCTATATTATTTTCCGAACCCATTGATATAGGCGGAGAATCATCTACAATTTTAGTTAAATACACAAACTTTGGAATGGCTTTAAATTTTAAAAGTATAATGTTATGTTGCTGGTTTTCTTTTGACATTTTAAACCACTTTATATAATCTTTATTTAGTATCGCTTTATAGGTATATTTAGGATAGAATAGTGCAATTACATTAGCATTGTCTTCTGAAATATCTCATCCACTAATGTTTGTTTCATTGTTAAGAGCATATATTTTATTCAGTTAAAAACATATCTTAATTACATGAGGGTTTTAGTAACTAGAACTTCTATGAATTATTTCTTTGTTTAATCTTAGTAATATGAATTCTTATATTCCCACAAGATTACATCATTCCGTTAATAAACCTATTAGCAATTATGGCATAAATTAAAAATAATTTTTCTATCCTAATTTTGTGGACATATAAACAGAACACATTTATAAACAATATTATAAAATTTAGTATGATTGTTTCAAAACAATTCGCTTTATTTTAAAATAAACATATTAAATTAAATAATCTTGTTTACAAATTTTATATATAAATTCTGCTTATATGTACACATCATTAAGAAAAAACAAATAGTAATTCACTGAGGCAGCAAATACACCCATATTAAATTGAAAATTTAAAACTATCGCAGAGCTACAATTTTGATAACAATGCAAATCGCATAATATTTGTCGTTGCCTTGAATTTGTAAGTACCTTTTCACCTGCAACAGCTTTAATACCGTAACCAAGGCTATTTATTGATACTACATATGTAATTTTATTTACCGTTTATAAATATATCAACTCCATTAAGATGTTTTACAATATGGTTTTCAGTATTGAATGTTTAGTAATTTAAGTTCTTATTATATAAAACTTTTAACTATTTTACTAAACTTTTAATATTTATTAATCATCCTAAGATTTAATTAATTGTAAGCAAATATCTTACATTAAGATCAATGCTGTTATAGAAAGCGTATGTTTTATGTAAATTTTGCACATCCTTGTTTTAGTTTAGTTTAGCCCAAATTATATTAATAGCATTAATTTTCTCATCTTGGATTGGGAATGCACTTGCGTACATTTTTAATTAATTAAGGGATACTTCCCGATCGTGACAATGATTTAATTGTAGATTTTAATTAAAACTTGTCCTATAATTTGATTTATATTTTAATTTTATTTATTACTGTCCTTGTATTTTATATATTTTTTATAAGGTGTATGTAAAAGTGTTTAGTCTTTTTAGCCCTCCATGCAATTAATTTAAATTAAAATATTTGAGTCCGTTTTGTTTGCGTAAGGTTAGTACTAAACCTTTTAAATCGCCATTCACTATGATTCAATGGAGTTAACAGTTGATACAATGGACAACGATTAATTTTGTATTGGAGAATACATTTAATATGAATTCTAACAAGAAAAGAATACTGCCAAAGCTTGTGAATCCATTTTTTCTGTTCTTGAAAAAAACGTTGTTCCACAAGACTTCTCTTTAAAGACGATTTTGACGTGAATGAGTGTACGTTCCCTAGAATACCACGAAAGCCTTATGCCGACAATTTGGATGATTGTTCAATAAGAACCTGTCATAAACGGAAGTAACTTACAAAACAGCTTAAATTTGATTAAACAACACTTTCAAGGTGACTGCATAATAAGAAAATTCAGAATTTTGAAAAACGAATGACACAGCAAATTATCCGCTTGACGGGAATGTGTCAATAATTGCTTATCACGCAGCATAGAAGCTTGTTACTGAAAAAAAAAGTGGATTATGTAAGATAATCATAAACGCCAAGCATTCGTAGATAACCTCGGGCAGCCGTCTAAATTGCAGAAAAATATCTTTTGGTATATTTTATGGGATGTTAGGAGTGCCTTCAATCGATAAAATGTTAATTCTGAACGTTCTAGAGATCAGTTAAATGGTTTTGCAGTCACAATTGAGTCAAGGGAATCGGAAAGGCATTTGATACATGACTAAGCTAAATAAGATCTTGCTTGGAGAACTCAAAAAGCCATAATTTACTTTTGCAGAGAATTCTTCCACATGCGGTGTACTTTTTTAACTTGGCGTCGTTGAATTAACGCCTAATTCCGGTCGGTACAGCACTCCTTAGCAACACAGCGTTTTCAAGATTAGCCCCATAAAGTAATTTCTTCCTAACGCATACTTTTCTTTCACTAAGGAATTAGACTATTACTTAAGAGGTGGCAAAAAATGATAGATTAAAAGGAAAAATATTTTTTAGATTGATTTGTGGTTATTGAATTATGGAATGAATAAATTAAGGTATAAAAAGAGACTACAATTTTTGCATTCACTTTATATTTTGCAAGTATTTTTGGCATGCACACGTATCCTTTCGACTTTCTCGTTTTTCTTATTTTAAAAGAATTTATTTATAATTAGCTAAATGCAGTGGTGTTTTAATAACTTTTAACCTTATTTTAGACTTCGGAAAGATTTAAATATCGAACTGATATCTAATTTGAAAGAATCAAACCTATTTTTCACTTATAGTTAGTCGGCCTAAATTTTCCAGTTTACCGATTTGTCGACTGATTAGACTTTTTTGTTGTAATATTGATTTTGTCCGTAAAAATACCTATAGGTATGCAGTATAGTAATAATTTCGGACAGAAATTTTAGAAATGGCAATTGTAAACAACTATGGATTTAGGCGGGTAGTGATAAAAGTGATCGCCCGCTCTTTAGGAAAATTTTTTGAATGCTAAAAATTATAAAGTAATGTACAAATAAATAAATTGCCATGGATATGTTATCAATGGTCGTAAATATAATTGCTTAAAAAAAGGATTCAATTACTTTAGAAAGAAGATAATTTAAGATGAAGTTTATTGAAAGGTATGCTACTGTAAAGTTGATGTCATAGAATTGCTAACTTACCAATTATACTGTAAGGTTTGTAAGTAAAGGTGGCAGCTCTTAATATTCTTTTATGCTGATTAGATAATTTGTCTGGATATAATGCATTCCCATAGACATAACTTTGATTACAGGAAAACCACGTATCTAATATTTCTATTTCGTTATGTTTATCCATTCCTATGTATTTATGTGTAATGAAATTGAAGACGTTATTGCATTGATTTAAAATGTTAATATCGTTTAGGCATTCATTTGTATAATTTTGAGGAACTTTCGTTATAATTAATAAATTTACAATGTATCGTAAAACCGGTAAATTAAATATTTCATTAACATCCTCAGCGTCATCTTGTGCTGCTAAAATTAAATATTTTCTAAGATTAAATCTGTCAGGATATAATTTCATTTTTTCTTCCATTTCCATAATAATACCAGAAGGTTGTCTATGCTGTAGAATAATCCCTTGACAGCCATATCCTCGAAACACAATATTCTCATCAATAGTTGCATTTTCATTAATTATTCTAACAATTGGTATATTTTCATTATAATCAAAGCTTTCAGAGTTTTCTGAAAATATA
Source organism: Phrixothrix hirtus (assembly GCA_024586415.1). Classification (NCBI taxonomy): domain Eukaryota; kingdom Metazoa; phylum Arthropoda; class Insecta; order Coleoptera; family Phengodidae; genus Phrixothrix; species Phrixothrix hirtus. The sequence goes on along the minus strand of JAHWXV010300334.1, from coordinate 3,120 downwards.
AACAGACATCGAGAATCTTGAAAATATTCATTTATGATGCTGTTAACTAGTACTGACAGATATGCCGTTGTTGCCATTTTTGTCGTAGTTAAGATTAAAACGCAGGCTTTTATACATAGTTATTTATGTTTGCTTAAGGAATATATTGACTCTATAATTATTATTCAGCGAATAGTAAATTTTATTTAATTTTGATTAATAATTCCTTTAGCCTGAACTATATAGTTTGTATGTATAGCAGTTATACATATTAGAAATGGATATAAAACTAGCTTATGTATAAAACATTATGTTTAAGAAATATATTTTGTGTGTAAAACGTATACCTATTGAAGTAACGTAATCAGATGGGGTTGGTAAAGGGAATGCATGTAGGATATTTATACATAATTTTGTAAACACGCGTAATGAATATCCGATTACCTTAAACTGTTTGCAAACAAAATATGTATGTGTAATTTAAAGCCACTTGTACTTTGAAAAATTGTATAATTTGGATATTTGTTAATATGTGAATAGAATGAGATACAAAAATTAATCTTTCTTTAATAGATTTATTAGTAAGTATTATAAATTTTTTAATGACATGACGTAATATAATTAAGTATAATCATTGATAGTAAACTTTATTTATTTACTTATTCAAGTTATGTCTATATTAGATAACAATATCAGCAATGATAGATGTAAATACATTTAATGATTAATTAATTTTTTGCGACCTAAGTTAAAATTTTTGAACTAACTTGTTTAAATGATAAATGGTTCACATAGAGGATATTTCACCAGATATGCCAATTATAAGTGCGACAATTTCAATCATAAATATACACATGTCAAATAAATAGTTGGCCTCGATTGATTAGCATGTTTGTCTCTCGTCCAAGGAACGCAGTTAAAAAATCCGATAGAGGTTGGTAAATTTTTTAACGGAGAAAAATTTAGAAAAATGCTTTCTTTTGGATAAGGAAGTAAAATCGCAGGTCCCTTGTCAATGATATGTTAAAATTCCCTACTGGAGATGGAACCCCTCTACAAATTTTGATAGTTAAAGCCAAAAAGGCCAGCAGAATTTTTGCATCCCAAAATCTCAGCCACAAAAAATAAAAAAAACAAATAACTTTTTTATACTTTCGGAACTAAAACGCCACATTTAGTCACTTGTTTACATGACCAAAGCGATACCTTTAATCTCAGGGGATTAAAATTTTACTATACTCCTAAAGGAGTTAAACTAGTTTAAATTCCGTATAAAAAAAGTAAATCCACAGCAACATCAAAAATTAACCAAATAATAGTATATTATATACCAAGGGAGTAAAGTTCCCCTTTTAATCCCGAGAGTGAATTAAAAAGTACTTTAGTTCTGAGGTATATACGTTATTTTTTGCACTTTCAAATAATTTGAAATCAACAGGGCCAAAGAAAGTAAGATTGCATAATTTTGATATTGAAAGTTCTTTCAATTTATCAACGTATGCTTCACGGCAAATGCTATTTAAATTTTATTTGCGAAGCTCTATAGTAACGCTATCAGCAATATGTAATTTTGATTGGTTAATTTTTGTTATGCCATAGATTTACCTTGTTTATGCGGGATTTAAAGTACTTTAATTACCTTGGGAATTAGTCATGCAAAAAAGTGTCTAAAGTTGGCGTTTTAGTCCCTAAAGTGCAAACAATTATATTTTGCTGAAAGCATTTTTCTAGCGCTTCGCAAATAAAATTTAAAAAGCATTTTTCGTGAAGCACATTGATAAATCGAATAAACTGTGAATCCCAAAATCATGTAATTTGACGTTCTTCGATCCTTTTGATTTCAAATTTTTCGGAAGTGCGAAACATAATTATTTCTCTCGGTATCGCTTGAGAAATAAACTTCTCTCTAGGGATTAATAGGCGTACTTGTCTCTTGGTGTATAATATACTATTTTGCACTTCCGTAACTAAAACGTCACATTGAGTTACTTGTTTCTATAACTAAAGCAACACTTTTAATCTCTAGGAATTAAATTTTTATTTTAATCCCGGAGGGAGATATTTAAAACGACTCCATTTAATTTTACTATGAAATTTGCTCACTCTTTCTTATGAAGTAATGAAAATTTTGGTTTAGTTCCATTTGTTAGAGTACGATGTCCAGTTCATGATATATCATGTTGAATTTACCTTATCACGTGGCGAAATTAATTACTGTCTCAGATTCACAGGTAAGTTCATACATTTTATTTGTCTAGTTATGGTAACTGTAATTATTCATAACTTGTAACAATTGAAATTTTATCGGAGTTTGTTATTTAATTTTACGCAATTATTTGATAACTTCTATTCAAATTTTTTTTGGTTTTAGATTTTAATTGATTATTTTCAGATCACACGATTACTTCCGCCTTTAATATTCAATCAGGAAGGTAAAATATATTGTTTGAGCATCATTATATCCCAATGATAGTTAACTGAATACTGATTTTCCTTTGAAAAAATGGACTGAAGATGCCGAAATTGTAATAACGCAAATCAAAAACCTGTAAAATTAGTACTGGATTCTTATAAATGGAACCAAAACCCATATGGGCATATTTAAATTATAAATGCACCTCCCCCTATAATCTATCTGTTAGAATATCATGCCTTAATTTTGAAATAATTATTTTAGTGGTTTGGAACTCGAATAAATCCTTGGTCTTTTATAAATTGTGTTAAAAGTTTTAATAGAAGGACTGGTAACTGATAATGCCATGTTTCTCTTATTTCTATTATCGCTAAGACTGGTGTTGCTTTAGATAAATTTGGATGTCCTTTCCCTTTCGCATCGTTTTCGTTCGCAAACTTTAAACTGATTGTCGTCACGTTGGACTTGAATTTATTCGTTTATTATTTATTTATTAGAAATTGCATTAATTAATTAAACTTAAACTTTTAATATAATTTGTAACTAAACCTGTAACTGTTTAATTTATTTTTCTAAGTTAATCAATGCAATTGCTCCCAATCATTATTTAACTTCCGCCAATCTTCGTAAGCTTACTATTTTTGACATTAAACCTTGTTTCTGACATCTCTACTTAATATATATATATATATATATATATATATATATATATATATATATATATTATA
>JAHWXV010300316.1:0-20503 GCA_024586415.1 Phrixothrix hirtus | reverse complement strand
CCAAAGGTCCTGGGTTCGAACCCCAGTCAGGGAATGAATTTTTATAAATCTTTTTAATATCTAAAAATATACACAAACCATTATAATTATATATATATATATATATATATATATATATATATATATAAGGGTTAAGTTTTCGAGTTATCAGGAACGTAAACATTTAATAATTTTGTTCCCATCCCAAAAACAAAATTCTTAGAAACTTTATTATAAAATCGTTTTTGTAAAATCTTCAGCCCAATTCTGATACTGTCAGAATACGCAATACAAAAATGATATTAATACCCCGACCTCGACTCAAGTGAAAAAAAATTCATTGTTGTCCTCAAAATACGTTGAAAATGTAGTTTTTACTTCATCATGGGACGAAATTTGTTTTCGTCGAAGTTCTTTCTTCATATTAGGGAGTATATCGTAATCGCTGGAGCCCAGGTCTGGACTATAGGGTGGATGATTTAATTCCTGGAAGCCTGCCTTTTGCAGTGCAGCTTGTGCAACTCGACTTTGATGAATGAGTGCGTTGTCATGCAAAAGCAGCACACCTTTCGCAAGTTTTCCTCCTCTCTTTTCTTTGATGGAGTCCCTTAATCGTTCTAAAAGTGTGGCATAATATTGTCCTATTATAGAGATACCCATTTGTTTGTAGTCGATGAACAGGATTCCTACGGGTTCCCAAACTATGGTCGCAAGGAGCTTACACTTTAAACCCCTTTGGCGGGGGTGCACCTTATTTAAACAGGTTATGCCATTTATATATCATATTTTTTCTAGGAAAAGGGTCCTACTAAACCGCTGACATCTCTTGTATAATAGTTTGCACTGGTTCTTCTTGTTTTGTCAAGAACTTTATAGCGGCAAGATATTCAACTTTACTCATATTGAAAATCTTTTCAAGTTATGACTTGTTTAAATGATAATCACTCAAGCACTGCTAATTGAATATTTTTTACTTCCTCCTTTTTGCTGTTTTAGATGCATAGCAGTTATAAAAGGGACCTTGTAAGTATTCTCTTCCTTACGTGGGGAGGGAATGATTTCTTATTTCCGCCTGTAGTTGTGTTTTAAAGAGCTATACTTTATGCCATTTCTTGCATTGATCGGTGGGGGTGCTTGAGAAGACGTTATAGCAATTTCTCTGTATGTTGCCTTAACGTATTTACGAACATCTTTGTTACTTAAGTAGTGCGGGACGTGGGCAGCTAGACGTAAAAGTTTGTTTTGAGCGATCGTGATTTTTTGTATGGCTGTTGCTGACCCAAGCGTTCACAGCACTTCGCCATATGTCAGATCAGGAAATAAGACTGCTTCGTGCGCAGTCAAAATTTGCTTTTGGGGTCAATGACATTATATAGTTTGAATGCTGCTTTTTTGAACAAGCGACTGTTCGTTTTACATGTTGGATAAAGTTGAGTTTAAAGTCGAGTATTACTCCTAGGTATGTGCATCAGTTTTCAATATTGCGTTATAACAGCTATAACTTTCCCCAGTTCTTCGGATAAATCCAATTACCTGGGTTTTCTGGTCATTGAGCTTGATTTTATAGTTTTTGCAGTAACTTTTTAGGTTGTTTTCCGCTTTGATTAGTTTTGTTCTTGCGTACGGTAATCTGAAATTGGACGGGAAAATCGTAGTATCGTCCGCAAGCTGTAGTGTGGTTATTTGGTCGGAATTTTAAAATTTTAGGATATCATGTACGAAAATGTAAATAATGCGGTGAGGTATTTATGGTAATAAGACATCAAGCTATACGTTGCGCTTGATTTATCATGCCCGGCCCCTCAGTAACCCTCCATTCCGCGCATATAAAAACGCCCCCTTGCATGTAGGTTTATTTAAAAATTTAATACCGATCAACTTTCTTTTGTTGAATTTCAAATGTTGAAAATGATTTGAATTTTTAATTAACACATAAAATATTTTGTACATACGTACACATTTTCTTATTGTAACTACTACTCAATAAGGTTGAACACTTTTACATGCACAGCCCAACTTATTTGTCACTTTGATATGTCTTTGAGTTTCCGCAAATATTAAGCAATCCACATTAATTTTTCCACACAACAATTCACACATTTTAATGTTATTAATTTAAAAACTAAACGAACTTTTTGTAATAAATAGAAAAATTATCTGGTTTATCCGTGTAAAGTATATTTAAGACAGAAAATTTGTCTTATTTCGACAAGCTAAAATAAATTGAAAAGTAGAAATGACGGCTAATTTACGCATAATAAATTATTAGAGTTATACTTAGTTCCATAAGGTATAACAAAAGATGAAAAAATTTTATTACCTTGACAAATAAATTGTTAGGCCTTTCAAAACATGAGGAACAAGTTGCAGAAAATTTATTACATTCAGTAAGCGCTAATTTAAAAGTTGCAAACAAATATTCAATGCATAATGAGTATAGAGAGTTCCAATCATTTCCAACTAGTTCAAATACATATATGCATACATATATAATTGTAAACAAAAATTACAAAGTAAAATATTTTACTAAATGCTCTCACAGCAATACCGGCACTTTTTATAACTTCGTGCTCGGACTCTAACCTCTAAATTTTATTTAAATAAATTAATCCTGATGTAAGGAAAAATTGGATTTTATTTATATCAATATAATAAAGAAATGTCTATTACAGGATAGTCATGCTTCTAATGAACAAAGTTTGATCATATTCTTTAACAATTGTAGTCCTTTTATATTAAAAATAGTTAAAATACAGGAATAAGGGAAATGTCAATGTACGAAAATATTTCGATAGCATCATGCCGACCACGACGCCAAGGGACAAAAAAAATAAAAACTATGTGTAATAATGTAGTCAAAAAGTGCTGGTCCACTAAAAATAACTAAAAGTGAAAGCAGTTGAAAAGCAGATTTGCACCAAGTGTTGTACTGTGTTGTTTGCGGGATTGTAAAGGACAAATTTATTAGCAGCATATCCAACCAGGTAAAACAGTAATTTCAAAATATTAATTGGGATAATTTGACTGATTCAAGCAGGTATTGTGAATGAAGCGACGCGAACTGGCAAATCAGAGGCCAATACTGTTTCATATAAATGATTTCAAACCTATTGTGTCCCATAAAACGATACACAGATTCACTGAGGTTTGCTGGGACATTGTTATTTTTCCTCCATGCTCTCACTATATTTTCCCATTAAATTTCCATGTTTAGTTCATAGCAAAACCATTTAAATTAGAAAACTGATGCAGTCTCAAGAAAATATGCACTAGACTCGCAAAATTTCTATAAGGGACAACCAACGAACTTTTAGGAAAATGATATTCATCAGTTCATAAGTAAATGCAAGATTGTTATAAACAATAGAAGAAATTACATTATTCATGAAATAAATTGCTACTATGAAATAGTTGTTGCTTTATTTTTATTATCAGATGAAACAACGTTCCCACTATCTCAACATATAGTCAATAGAAAACTGTACGTTTTGTTTTCAAAAACGCATTATGAGTGAAAGTAGTTATAATTAACCAATCAATACAGAGTGCGTCGAATGACGCCCGTTCTTATCCACTGGCAAGAAAGGGCATGGATAAATTCGACCGTGCTAGGAAGGTATGATGATGCATAATCGTTAGATATTTGTCGTTGAAAATTTTTTCAAGAGTAGTTAATCCCTACTTGCCTTTCAACGCCATTTCGCTAGGGCATTCAGTGTCTTATGACATGAAAATATTTCTGACAGTAACATGATACCCATCTGACTTGAATCGTTTAGAAGAACGTGACCTATGATGAACAGGAAATGACCTGGTGGCTAGGTGTACTTCAGAAAATGTTGCGGTCAGATTAGCGCCACACTTTGATTTTACGACGGATTCTACATAAAGGTTAAAGATTTCATTCATACAAGATGACGATGGTACAATAGGAGCTTGAAGGAGATTTTGGGTAACGTAGAGTATTTTTTGAGACAATGTACGGCATTCTTAACGAACATATGGTACTAAACATAAACAATGAAGTGTATTTCCACTTTCATGGAAGTGTGAACACATAAAACTATAGCTAGTGAGCGGCAAGACAGAGTCTCAGAAAAGATCTCTCCATTGAGCAAAAGTAAGGTTATAGTATGATGTTGCCAAATTTGTGGTCGTTCACCTTTATTTTGTGTAAGAGGAGGAGATATCTGAGTTGCAGTGACTTCGATGCGCTTTGCTAAAATTTTTAACAAGTAGTTACTTCCATAACTACGCAGACGAAGGGCCGGTAAGTATACAATGTCGCGGCAATAGAATGGTACGGCGGCACATATGATAAGATCAACGATACAGGTAGTTCGTAAAAAATTTTGACAGAACGCCATATCAATTTTCGGTGATAACATGTTTGTTTGTGACTATTTTTTATTGAGTTCTTTCGTGGTACAGTTCTATAGTAGGAACTGAAGTTAATTCTTCTTAATATCACTTCTATAAGAGAAGAAAGTTTGAGAAAATCAGGGTATTATACCATTGAGGGGCTGCAGAGGTCAAGAAGACGGATGTTCATTATGCATTAAACAGATATTAATAAACGTGTGTAATCAACATGATGGAATATAATAGAGTTTGAGGATGAAATTTGGAATCAAGTATTTCCTCAGAATGTAGTCTTTTAATAGTATTATTGTATAAACTCAAAACGTTTTACAAGCACTAAAATACCGACAGGTGAGATAAATAATCATGCTTTGAAGCCAAAAAGAATTTGCAGTGTGGTGATTTAGAATGAAACGTATGAAACTCAACGTGACGTAACTTTAAAGTAAATTAGACATAATTTTTAAAATAGTTATGCGATTATTGAAGACAAGTAAAAAACTTTTGTTGTCATGGTAACGTACATATCTATATAAAGGGAAACATTAACAGAACCGACGACTTCGTTTCTGTTTTTGTACTTTCTTATGGCACTGTCTTTCCCTAACCAACCCTAGCATAGGTTGAAGTCATAAGTGCTAAGTAGTGTTTAGAAATGAGAACAGTTGCTAAACAAATCTCGCTATATCAATTATCATATGGGCATTTAGCATAGATTTTCTGTTTCCAAAATAAAATAAGACTTAACCACAGACCTCTTTCAAAGTATACCCAGTAATTAATTTTCAATTGAAACCGTAACGAGACTTTCTTCTACGATATAATCTATTTGAAGGAACTGAAGGGGCAACAACTGCGCTTCATATAAGGCAAGTGCAGTTGAATTTAATTTTTAATAAAGCAGTGGATGAATTGATAAATTTTCGATTTAATTCCCTCAAATTAGACACTAAATAAACTGATATTTATTATTTTCAATTGATGACAGCAGTTTCGCTCCGATGCATATTTTTGATCATTAATCATAACAAGGACTGAAACTCCCACTTTTATTTAAATGTACGTATTTAATTTAATTTGTATATATCTTTGTATGTATCATAATTTATGTTTAAGATAAACAAACAGTGTTTTCATTATTATAAACCTGGTTTTTGGTCCTTGTGAAGTATGCAGTAAAGGATTAAAGTTAGGTAGGAATCCCATCCTTGGCTCATTGACACTTTAAAACAACGGGTTGAAACGACCTCAACTTAAGTTCAAACAGTTGGAAACAATTTTGCGCTGTTTTGTTTATTTTAGATACGATTACATGGAATAATAAAAATTACAAAGTCTAATTTAAGCCAAGGAGGTAGCGAGGAAGGGCCTCATTTTCGAGACATTTTTCGGACGTAATTCAAAACTTTGTGAAACTTTGAATTATTGTAACTAAAATATTTTTACTATAATTTTAACCGTACCACTGTTTGACAGAAATGTACTTTTTATGCCACAACCTCTATAATGTGCTTTCATTAATGTTTGATTAAAAATGAATTAGAGCACTTTATAGCTTGTTGCAAACAAGGTAGCAGCCAGTACATCACCTACTTGATTAGGTATCAATACACATTTACACATTTTTGCTGAACTACAGTAAAAATTGGTCCTAATACTTTCACATAGAAGCATCTCAAACTTTGTGATTACGGATGTATCCGTTTACTGTAACAGCTTGATCTAATTTGTAATTGTAATGGAATATTATCAATATTTCCGTGATGCAGTAGTCACTTTGGTAGTACACTCCAATTTATTTGTTTATATGACAAAATAAATATATACGGGGTGTATTGTTTCAGCTGTAGGTATTAGTACTACTTACAATATCCTTGAAAAACTGAGTAAAAAATGTTCGTCTTAGACGCATAATTTTCGAAATAAGAGTCATTTAAAATATTTAAAATTTGTAACGCTGTATGGATTGGAAGAAGAGCAAGAATAGGTCATAAGTTTATTAACGTGGTTACCTTAGTAACAGTTTTGCAGGTTATTATCATGTTTCTAGGTAAATTGAACAACAAAAATTCCTATAATTTTCAATAATGTATTTAGAAACTATTTTTAGTCACAAGCTATTAGGTATGTAAACACCCTATGCAAAACATGTTCAAAGTGAGCTCCTGAAACATTTCTACATTTGTGGCTCCTTATTTTCAAGCATATTTGATTTCTTTTCACAGTAAATGCATACATGTACCGCTGAATTAGCTTGTCTTTGGTGTTTAGTCTTCTTGATAAACAGAAAAGAAGTAATTAATTTAAACCTGGATTTCTTGAACACCGCGCAATCAGACTACCACGACCAATTGATCACTTCGGAAATTCTTGGTTCGGTCAGGCTCGTGCTTGAACCCTCCACTGATCTGAGGACCGTCCATTTGACACCACAGATTCATGCGGGTTGCTAAAGGCGTGTTTTCTAACAGGTCCAGATAATTGTTGATAAGAAAATTGAGATAATTATTTGCATTTAAACGTTGTGGTAAAATATATGGTCCTATCGACATGCTACCAATAATACCAGCCAACGGGTTGGCACGGAATACAACGTTGTGGCTGCTTTGATGACGAGCATTTGGTTTTTATGGTCCCATTTATGCTGTGAATATTAAAAATTCCATATCGAGTAAATATTGAATCATCTGTCGATAAAATGTTTCTTATATAATTTTGATTATCTTCTTATTACTGAAATTGAAGAATCCTTCGGTGATAACCTTCCAAAAGCAACCCCTGAACTCTGTGGACGTGACAAGGCTATAAAACATTTTCTTGCAATACTCGAATTAACTAAATTGTAACTGACATTGATTATTCGAGCAACGGAGCGAGTACTTTGGGTGGGGTCATATTCAAATACGTTTAGTATTTAATTTTCTACTTATGGTAAAATGAGCATGGCCTCAATCTATCCCATGAAATGGTGCTAATATTTCTCTTTCTCTTAAACATCAATTTAGTTACTGGATAAATTGGCACTAGGATTTCTTGTATTCGGATAGCTTTCTGCATACAAAGCTTGAGCTGCATGAAAATAACCACCACGCGGACACTTTCCTAATATTAGGTACATCGCATATTTATTGAGAGCTTACCACATGCTTTCAATTAAACGATTAAATAACATTAACACACCTCAACAGAACACGAAGTTAAACGATTAAATAACACTAGAAAGTACTAAAGCAGCACGAGAAATGATTGGCAGCAACACCTTATGCAATTTGCATGCCTTAACCCAAAGTGACATTTCTGACATTCAAAGCAACGCAACAAAATGTATTGTGCGTGTAAGAAATGCTCATCGGCAGTCTAATTAGGTAATTTAATGTTGCAGCATCTTTTACAAGCAAGTAAATGGAAGAAATTTCGTCATATAGAAGCTGATCTAAAGAAAATTGCTAGTAAATAGGAGAAAAAGTGATTGACTTATATATTCTGGTGCCTAATCCATGGGTAGTTACCTTCATTTAATAATTTTTGGCAGTCATAAGAAAATTATAAGAAAATATACGACTCTCAATATTTCCACAACCGAATAGTTAACTACAAATTTGCGCTATAGCTAAGAAGCTAAAATAAGTGTCTAGTTTTTGATAAAGAATCCCGTCGTGTTAATATTCTCCATCTCAAATAATACACCCTGTATATGTAGTAATATGATGAAAATATAATAATATTTTTATAATAAAAACGTTAGATTAAAATATTTTAAAAACTAAGATAATTAATTAGTTGCAATTTCAATTTACCTTTGGAGAAAATAGGCAAGCTACGGTAACACTCGCTGAAAGGCTAATAGTCACTGACATACTTGTAATTCTAAGAGCAACATGATTAGCAGTTCCAAAATAGAGGGGAACAAAGGCTAACCATATAACGCATGTAGTATACATAGTAAAACCTACAAAAGAGCTTGTGTAAAAATATTTTAATGATTTAAACTTTTAAGATTACTACATACTTAAAATTTTAAATACTTCTTTACTTAGTAACTAATTAAAGTATGTTATCAAAATTTACCTATATGTTTTGATTCATTAAATGCTTCTGGAATTTTTCTAGTTAAAACGGCGTATACCGTGCATACAATAATAAGAAATATTGGATATGTAAACGCTATCATATAAGATGCATCTATATCAGTAGAACAAACTAGGAGGTTGTCTTCCCTTGTAGGATAATGATGCATTGCTTTCGCAGGTGATATAACCATCCACACACCATTAATTAGAACCTACAACAAATATATCAGTATAGAATAGCATATAGACTTTCTGATTTATGGTTAAGTTATCTAGTAGTTAGTTAAATACAGCAGACATTATTGATATACATAAAATTTACTCCTAGTTTAAACTAAATTTCACTGTGAAAACAATTTCACTAAGTGGATACCAGAACTCTACCATTTAAATCAACTTAATATATTAAGTCAAACTCTAATGATGGTTAAATATATTTCTGACAATAATCGAAGCTAACTAAAAATTTGGTCACAGAAATGTATTGTTTGTTTATAAATTGCTAATTTAGAAGAAACGACTACATTAGATTAGGAACTTTACCTCATAATTCTTTTTAAATGCGTATTAGCTAATACTATAATGCTTAAATAAGAATAACTACAAAATTGTAAATTACGTGTTATAAATAACTAGCTAAACTATCTATATGGAATCACACAAAATGTCTTCATGTACTTTGATTTCAACTGTATGTTTCACCAAATACTCCACAGATGCTGCTACTGAAGGAATTTTAATGAGATATACAATAATAAGTAATCAATGTCATTTATGATATAAAATATATCAATTGTAATATTTAACATAATTTAGTTCGTAAATGCATTTGTGATTTTTTAAATATTGTTGCCTAAATATATTTCATAATGTTTGCTTACATCTACATTTAACGTAGGGCATTTCTTTCAATTACTTTATTAAATAATCATTATTAGATGAAAATTGTATATGGATATATAGTGTGTTTTTTAAGGAGTGAAGCACCAATATAATTCAAATTTTGCCGCTTGTCATTGATTCTACATATAGTAGATTTAAATATTCAAATAGGCAAGTGTGTCAAACTTATTTATCAAATTAACCTTAACTTTTTTAAATGCACGTAGGAAAAACGTTGGAAGGTACATTGCGTAACTATGATGGACGTTTTCATTAATCGCAGCACTTCAGAACGGTATGCACGGAAAACGTTTGAAAATTAATGATACATGTCCCAAGTAGCACTTTTAGACATTGATATGTATTAACAACTCCTAAGTTGACTTCAAGGTGTTTGATTACTACCTCTTTCAACTACCCTAAAGCGTTACTATAGCGTATATGTCACTGGGTAATAGCACTTATGTCTGTATTACCTATTTATCACCGTTGCAATTACGTTATAGTTTGTTCGCTGAAACTTGGAATTACTTTGCCCCCTTCTAATAATGTTGTTTCTATCTTACTCAAGTAACTTTGTAAAGGATATTTTTTTAGTTTTTTATAGAACTTTGTCATGAGGTTACAAGGTATATAGTAAACAGTAAATATGGATGAATATTTCTATGGTAATCTAGATGGTGCAATACGTGCATAACATGTACAACGCTCATAAAATAGAAACGAATACCTGTTTGTTGATAAATGTGATTATTATTCGTGCATAAAATTTGCGTATCTCTAGAAATATTAATATTTATAAAAACAAATACTATACAAATTACAAATTATATAAAGAAATCACTGAAGTATTTAAAGTGAAAATATACACCATATTTTCACATAAGTTGTAAATATAATGCATCTGAAGTAAGAATGAATAAAATATTAACAATATAATTTAAACAAAATGATGTTATTCATCAATTATTGTTAACAATTTCGATAAAATTTTGCGATGTTAACGTAAATACTTTGACGATAAATTCATTAGTCATTTTAGCGTTCTTGGAACTTCTGTGTCAACTAATAAGGCCCTCAATTTGTAGTCGTAAACAAAAGTAACTAAAACGTTACAAAAACTGTCACAGGTTAAATTGACAATGACGCATGTGGCAGAAATCACAAGTGTCTAACCGCGGCCGGCAAAGCGACAGTGGAGCGAGGTGTGATTTATCGACACTTACGGGGTTAACACTGTAAAATTAAGTCAAAATTAGTAATAGGTGGACGCCACTGTTCTCAGGAGAAACTGCAATCAGGCGATGTTCGCAAAACACCCTGTCTATCAAAAGTGAAATGAATTATCTATGATACTTTTAAGTTGAATCAACTTGGCACAAGATTCAAAATAGGCTACACTTAACATGAATTATTTTTAAAAATGCCGAAGGCAATTTAGACCGTAATCAACGTTTTAATTTTACTTGAAACAAATGCTTTCTCGTATACTTTACAAAATAACAGATTCTATATCAAAATTAAATTTTATCAGACAACACTGACTCATTGATGTAATAAATGATGTTTAAAATAAATAAAAGGATTAATTGGGGACAAAATACACTGTATTGTTTTTAAATTCATGAATTACACTAGCACACAAAAAACGGTTTCAGATTTGAAAATAAATAACTACTCTCTAAGTAAAATTAGGACAATAAGCTTTACATTAGCCAAAGTAATGGAGGTCTGCATTTGCACCAAATTAAAGATGAACTTAAAATTTCATTAGAAAACAAACCTTAACGGCTTTGACAATTATTAGCATAAACATCAAATGTATAAACAACAAAAATAAAATATAAAGGAGTGTACCATGTATACTAGTTTTCATAAAATCAAATTATGGGTTACAAGTTACTAATTGAACTAAAATGCAACTAGAATTACTAGGCTAAATTTTATAATTTACACAAAACGTTCATTTAAGACACTCAATAAATGATGCGACGAAAAACTGATTTGTTTCGACCCCAAAAGAATTATAGGAACCCTTCTTTAATTGGGAACCAACGTCCCTTGCTACTATTTGCTATTGTTTAAAACTTGAATTTGCAGCAGAGATTTGTGACAAAGGCAAAATCATGCAGTCCCTTGATTGATAACAGTGAAATAATCGAAATGCTTACTTAAAGGTGAAGTGGTTAGCGTAAAGATGTTAAAAGCGGAAGCCGTTTCTTTCAATGATTGATAAGCTTAAAGACCCTATGGGTGGTTGCTGACGAAGAACTCTTCTGCCCTGATTTATTGATTAAACATCCCCCAAAATGTGAATTTTCAACTCAGCTACGCGCTGGATGTGGACAATATGAATTTAATGAGAACAGATTATTCTATCTAAAAATTAGGGAAATCACTCGGCACTTCCGACACACCACTGCTATCTGCTTGACGGTCGAATACAAACTTTATTCGTGCGTAAATTAATATTCCAATTGCCCTGATAAACATTATATTTTTTTCTGCATTTACAAAATACATTATTTACTTGAGCGCCTATCCACTGGAATTTTTATGTGAACAAGTGGCCCATTCATTATCGTTGAAAATGTGCTTGGATACAATGTTGCTACATGTTATAATTACAAAGCTGACGTAAGCGTCTATACAATTGGACCGAATTCTATGTTTTTGTTGAATTTTAAAATATATAATTTTATGAAATATATGAGGTGCATTAAAATAGTTCAATATAAAAAGCAAAGTATTCTTTAGATAAAAAGAATGTTCTAACAAATTATGAATTAAATCTGATTTTAATTAAATTCTATAAGTAAATAATATAAGTTGTAGTGCTTACTTATATTCTAATTCTTCAATTAACGTATTTACAACCAAAAAGACCAGCTAGAGCTGACAAAACTTAACAAATGACTCGTAAGAAGCTATTTCTTCAAAGTACTAATTAAGGATCTGAAGATAGTACTTACATTTTTACTATAAAATTGATTTTCTTAACGGTAATTATGAATTGTTTTTATTATACTGCAGGTACTTCTACTGCTACAGTTAATAATTATAAACGGTAAATTTTACGATATTTTGACTAATAAAAAAGTTAGTCAGCTAATTTTCACGTTAAAATAGAAATATATGTATTAGTTCAGTAATATTTACTGCGGTAAGGTGAATATAACCCCAATGCCCGTTATAATTACTTAAAGTGCTACTTGGGCTACTTACCGCGTTTAAAATTTTAGAGTAATGGAGCAAATACATGTATCAGATGCATGAATTATGTACTTACGGCGACGATCAGTGCATTCGATTCATACATTCTATTAATGTGCAATAACCAACTTATTCTATAAAATACTTGTAAATTTCAAGTTTTTAGCTTCATAAGTGCTATAAAAATCCTTTAAAAATGGATGCTGGTATTTCAAGACCGATATTCAAAGAAAATAATGAATATCTTTTCGCCGATTATCCGAACATATGTTTTTAATTGTTTGAGTAAGTAATTTAACAATTTTTATTTTAAGTAATTAAATTATATTATGTAGATAACGGAAGGTATTACACGCTCTGAAGATAAAAATAAACATGTTAAAGTCTAAAATAGTCTTAGGTACCAGGAAGGTTTATCATATCACTTTCTAGCAGAAGTTTTGCTGCCAGAAGCTCGCGGGAGGAGTGGGTTCTCCTAAAATAGAGTTTGATTGTGACAGATGATGTTGAAATGAAGCTAGAATACATGAGATCGTCAAAGCCGGTAAATTGAGGATACCACTGGTTTGGGTTGTGAATTCACTCTTCCTTGAGCAGAAGTGTTCGGAGCAGCTATGGGGGCAAATTGTGCAGGAGTTTCTCAGACAGAAATCGAGAGGTATTACATAATAATAATGGTTGCAACGAGTCTATCCAAGTATTAACTACGCCACTGAATTATGTAATCCCAGCACTAATATTTACATAAATATTAAATAAACTAAAGGGCCAGGGATCACCGTTTACAATGTGCAATATGCTTAACTTGGAATACCCCAAAGGAAAATAGCTATCTATGCTACTCAAATAAAAAAAAATACAGATAAAATAAACGGATATAATGAAACAAATTAGAAAAATTACAAATCAGAGATTAAGATTGAGATAATATAATATATCGCATTAAAGCAAAGTCAATTCAGGTTCTGAAATCATCTTTCAATTATAGACAAAATATAATATTGGGATCCCAGTGTTCAGAATATTATTTGAATTAAATTAGACTTTCAACAAAACTACAAAAATATGACAAGTAACGCATACGTATTTTACAGATGTAATACGTGTGGACTACCCTGTAAATGATGTTACAAAACTTTACGAATATTTTGGCATCTCGAAGAAACGGCCTCTAGTTTTGGCGTTAACCGAATTTAATATTCTTTATAATAATTAGAACAATAATTGAGTTATCAACTTGAAGTTTGAAGCCCTCCTGAAATTTTCCTTTAAACTTCAAGGAGTGTTCCACGTTGCAAGATGACGGACTAGGGTGCTATAGTTTTATCTCCGTAATTATATCCTTGTCAACGATGACGTCAAACCACTGCCTTAACAACCGGTTAACCTTTTTCTAAATTGGTCAGCGAAACCTGGAATAGAATGAATATTCTTTACCTTACATTTTAAAGATGTAGACACTAAATGTTGAGGACTCGATGGCTTGCATCAAAGTAACTCCATAAGAAAGAGAGTGGATTTTAAATAAGGTTGAACTCGACTATCGGAAAATGTGATTTTAAATCAAAGCATTTCGCGATACAAATTCTCGTAGTAAAGCTTATAGAGAGTTTTCGCACAATTACCGATAAACGGTAACGTAAAATTGTTAAAATTACGCAAGCGCAAAACTTATCGTATAGGTCTAGTATAGTTATCGTAACCCGATAAGAAACTACAATAGCGAAAGGTTATTGGGACACGATAAAGGAAATTATAAGGTTAAATTTGTTTATTTGTTTACCTATACAAAGGAAATGTTACAACAAAAGTAATGACTTCAATTTAATTCAAACGATGATCTATGCTTATTACAAATACAGTATAGGTAAACTTTCCAAGAAAATTTCGTTATAAAGCGATATAACAAGTTATCGAAAGTTAGGTTAGGTACATTTAAATATTCGATACTGATTAGTGCATTCCAAACATGCAAAAACTATTAAACAAATATTTCAAGATAACTATTTTACAGTAAGTATCACATAATCTTAACGTTTAGAGGATCAATTAGCGTATCAGTGTAAAAACTCCCTTATAATTTCTGAAGGTTACGGAACGTGATTAACAGTTGGCCTGATTTTTTTCAAAACTAGGGAAGGCCGCTTCTGTATTTTAAAATTAATTTAATTCCTTTTATTAACGTAATTTCTAACAAAATTACGTAATTTATGTAGCAGAACTAATTAGATAAAATCACAAAATAATTGAATAGGCATTTGTTAATATAAATTACAACAAAGAATTAATTTATGTTGAATTAAAAATACCTAAAGATGATTTTGTAATTAACGGGAATTATGAAAGTAGGGTTTCTTGTTATTATAAAATAAGACAAATAATTAATTTGATCCGTTTGGAATGAAAAGACAAGGTAATACACCCTTTCATGTAAGAAGTGTTTTCTGAAAGACTAATCATCGTACTTATTACACTATTTCTTGAATGGATGGTAGGTATCTCTACTTTATTTGAAAAATGAATATTGGTATTTCTATATACAGGATGGTTGACAAGGACGGCGGTTTACAAAGGACATGCAAATAGCAACCGATGGATCAACAATGTAATTGTATTTTTATTAAGCAAGTATGAAGATTACTTAAGCTTGTTTAAATCGCCCAGAAAAATAAATAATTTGGCGTAGAAAAAATAGCAAACTGTTTCCAGTTTAATGGCGACATGAAATATAAAAGATTAAAGAAGACCTATAAATGCATTAAATGCAATAATAACCAAACTGGCCGAGATAGTATTACATAGCCATACTTTGAAGGCTTTGATCAAATATTTACCTAGTCTCCAGACCTAATGCCTCTTCAACTCGTTAAGGCAGCTCCACTATCTGAAAGATCAAGTTCGCTGGCTATTAGTACAAAGGTTTGTATATTAAATTTGTCATATATGCTTTAAAATCATTGCTTTTAGGAAAGTAGGTAATTGCATATTAATACAAAGCATCCCAACAGCCCCTAATAAAAGAAAACGATTGGACGATTACAAACCACAATGAATTAAAGATTATTGCCAGGAGCGAACACAACATCAATCAAAGAAGTCCTTACTTAAAGAAACAAATTATTGAAAAACAAACATACAAAATACTATCAAATAAAAAATACACATTCATATTTATATTTATAACAATTACAATTTGATGGCATTTCCTGTTGTACCATTTACACCAACTGCCTTAAAAAGCCTTTCGTGCTGAAGACTATCTTTTTCTTAATAAACCAAAACGGTGTAAAATGTAGAAGGGCGTTTAGAGTTATGCTACTTTTGCTTTCGAGATAAATTTCCATTCACGTGAAAAGGCGTCAAAACATATTGTCTACGTTTATGTGCGGAATAAACAAAAATGAATGTGTCTTCAGGAAATAGTTCTGTAGGATTATTTGTAATTCATCTTCTCTGCAGGGAATTTATAAATACACAAGCACTACGTACACTTCCAGGATATCCTGTGAACTTATTGGATCATTTATCAAATTACATAAATTAGAAAATGCTACCTGGAAAGGCGTCTATAGGCACATAATTAGAGTAACCAGCTACTTGTAAAGTAATAGACTTTTGTTGCAATATGCTGCTTGATCGCTTAGCGTGTAAGCTATGGGGATACGACTCCCATCAATCGCGCCTAATACATTAGGAAGTCTTTGGTGTTCTTTAAAATTTGTTAATAATTTCTCGCACTCCTGCGCCAGAAGCACAATAAATATATTCCCCAGAAATATTTGCAAAACACTTAGTTACACTATGAACATAATTCCAAGCTGTACCTCTAGAAATATCATGTTTTTCTCCAAGAAACCCATAAATAATTAATTTATCATTCACTGTTACCCTTCATAGTTTTCCATTTACCTATAAACTTTTTGATTAACCCATATACGTCCAAGCATAAAAATAATTAGAATTTTTTTCAGAAAAACACTATTTATTAATAGTAGTACATTCATTAAATAGACTATATATATAAAACAAAAAAAAATTACAAACTACAAAAATATGGCATGGTGCGTATACGCACCATTGGCTGATACCGCTATCTTTTTGAATGACAACTTTCAAAGCAATAACTATGTAAATGAACATTGTATTTGGCACACCTATAAATGGCATGGCTTTTATATAATTTACATCGGCGCCTTATCTTCTCTGCGTATTTCATTATCAAATGTCCTACGTTCTCTTGTCGTACGTCTTTGGGATTGCTCCTTTTTTTGGGCCTTCCAATATTCACGTTATTGCTTGTATTTCCTTCTAATTTTATAAGTCGCAACGCAATATAGGAACTAAAATCCAACTGAGACATTTTATCCCTATGGGACAATGGTAAAACTTCCAACTATTTACAATTGCACTATCAATTACGTTTATAAATAATGGCCACCGCCATTTCTTCCCTCTGATGTTTACTTTATAGTTTGCAACTCCATTGTCATGTTGATCCACACAAACCATAAACTTATTATACTTAGCTACTATATCTGGTTGCGAAATATTTACTTCATTTTTCATCTTGCGATTATAGCGTTTTGTACTGGATAGTGATTGAACAGAAAAGTTGTTACTTGTCATCATAACAATCGAATTATCATTCCATCTAATAATGGTTAGATTTGTACTTTCATCAAAAGCAGAATCATATGTACCGCGTTGCTTCCTACTTATAACTTTAACATCTTCCCATGGACATTTTCCTGTCCAATCTTCTCTAATGGTTTCTGTAGCGAAATAACTTTTAAAATTAAGTTTTGCAAACAATTTGTAGGAAGAGAAAAAGTTTTCTAGGATTTTTTACTAGATCTAATAAAGAGGTAACCATTGTGCCTCCTAAACCAGTATCTAATTTATTATTAGATCTAGCTGCTCCTGCATATGGCATGAATTGAAGCAAGTATCTATCAAATGAACACAAATACCATTACTTGAACCCAAAACGTACCGGTTTCCCTTTTATAAACATTTTATATGAGTGCCTGCCAAAATAAGGCACCATTTGTTCGTCAATTGACAAATTATGTGAAAAGATGCCGAATTGCATATTTTTAGCATTTATTGCAGCAAAGAGAGGCTGAAGCTTGGCATATTTGTTGGATTTGTTCAAATTTATATTATCTACAAAGTATAAATTTCTTTTGACGCTCCTGAACTTCTTTCGGCTCATTCACTTACGAACAATTTCTACTCCTTTATCTTCATCTCTGAACCAATACATTTCAACTTACGGTAACGTTTGGTAACCCGAAAGTATAAGAATTCCCATAAAACGTTTCAGGCCTTTCACGGTGAGTTCAAAATTATGTCCATTATTATCTCTTGCATACTTGTTAGAGTAATCAGCTATCACTGAAAGAACATCGGAATCAAAAAATAAGAAAAATATATCAAGAGGGCAGTTATCCCCAATACTATTACCAATAACTTCAAGATTTTCCTTTTCACCTGAAATAGGTAAGTTTTTGTAAATAAGTTCAATTTTTTTCCCAATTTGGTTCGGTTTCTTGTCTTGAGTTGCAAAGCTTTATTTTCTTGATAGGCAATGGTTCTTCATCGGATTCATCATATGAATTGCCATAGGAAGTGTGATCAGGTTAGTGAACTTCAAAGATACCTACTACTTCTTTATCTAAAGCTTCATTTCCTGAAATAAGATCTTCAGCGATATCTTCCTGGTCTGTCAGTTGATCTACCTCTGGTGTAATATGCATATGTAACATACAGCTTTTCTAAATAATTAAAAACAGCGATATTTTTAAAAAATACGGAATAAATTACCAGTTTCTAAAATTTTAGCGTCCATTTCATCTAAAACTGCATCTAGTTCTGCTTTTGGTTCTTGTTGTGTCGTACACTTCTTATTCACGAAATCAGACACAGTAATGTACCCATTGGCAACGAGAAATAAAGTGAACTAAAAACATTACATCTATAAAAATACAACATCATCTGTTTTTAACATGTAGCATATGGCATGTAGCACGAAGAACGTTGCAACATGAATAAGCTTATTGTGTTAGTTAGGTAAAATGTCATCGGCCAATGGTGCATATACGCACCGCCGTCTTGCATAGCAAATTACAAAAAAATTTAATTTATTTATCTGAAATGAAACCGACAACGGAATATTATTTATCAAAGCCAATTTTACAAAATTCCACAAAGATAGAATTAGATTTCAATGCAAACATAGTTTTATAAATAACAATTTGGAAAAATCTGGAACAACACGAAATTGCCATTTTTAATTAAAAAAACTGTTACGTGTTTAAATTATATGAAGTCCTTTAAATGTATGAAATATTTTAGTATACCTTAGGAATAGATATACATCAATACCACGATTATATTCCACAGTATAATATATTAAAAAAAATTAAATACGGAAGGTGCGTGAACGCACCATTAACTAACATACTTAAAGATACTATTAATTGCAATTCTGAATCTACCGTAGGTCGCCCTATACTACCTTTATTCTACACTAAAGGAGTTCCTGTAATTTCAAAATGCGTATTTGCAAAATTATATATGTATAATGTAAAAATTAGGCACAACCTAGTACAAATTAGCAATGAGTATAGTTTCGTATGTGCCTATTTATATGAATTGGCAAATTTTATAATTCTCAGAATACTCCCCATGCCCCTCTATTAAAAATATTCACTATACCATGATTTATTTTCTAAATAGGTTTTGTAGCTTGAAACGTATGTATAGTGAGGAGTATTGTTAGTTAGGATCGCTTACATTTTCATAAATTTAATTTAAGGATCTTCCAGGAAACCTAGCACCTTTTAGATATCAACATGGTTATTTTATGCCTTGCATAATTTAGAATATTGCTTGGGGGTTTTAATACGAACGTAATTCTTTAAAGCACTTTCATTAATTGATACAATCATTCAACATGTAGATAAGTTAAAAACATAAATGCTAATAAATGCAGTGGTGTGTTTCGGAGATATTTTTGTTGAAAATTAAATTTTCTACAGAATAGTATTTTTAAGAATATTTTACGATATTGTGAATCTAAGAAATTCACGAAAAATGAAACCTTTACTTTTGCATATTAACTGTTTTTCTATTAGTCGCAGTGCTTTTAACATTATTAGAGAAAACAAAATTGCCGCTATTGACAAAAAAGTTAGACCTTAATAAAGTTTTTTTGATAGATGGTGACCGAGATATCGTTAACGCAAGTTCGGCATTTTCAGTCGGTTTTTCAATGCCTTGGATTTATTTTAATTTTATACTATTTAAACTCTCTTTCATTGTTTTTATTATTTCAAATATATATATATATATATATATATGATAAATTATGGAAGAGCCATATATTGTTTTCTTAGGAGTTTATATTGAAATAAATAAGTAGATTCCTCCTAATAATGGCGCGAATTCTAATTTGGCCTGGTGAAAAGCCGACTGTCCACGAACAATTCTAAGGCTTCTCACAAAAGAATTTTAACCTAAGTAGGTTAAAATCTAAAAGTTTGCATTTCCAAATAGCGTGACCAGCACTAGCAGACCAATGGTATCGACCTAGTGGGGCTCATCAGTGTTGGGTGGCTGGACACGCTAGTTGAAAATGCAAAATTTCTATTTAAACACTTTAAACTGTGTAGTTGTCAATGCTAAAGTATGGCAGAGCCATCTATTGTTTTGTTGGTGGTTTGTATTGAAATAAATAAGTAGATTACTCCTAATAATGGCGCGAATTCTAATTAGGCCTGGTGAAAAACCGACTGTATCACGAACAATTCTAAGGCTTCTCACCAAAAGAATTTTAACCTAACTAAGTAGGTTAAAATCCAAAAGTTTGCATTTCCAAATAGCGTGTCCAGCGCCATCAGACCAATGGTTTCGCCCTAGTGGGGCTCATCAGTGCCGGGTGGCTGGACACGCTAGTTGAAAATGCAAAACTTCTATTTAAACACTTTAAACTG
>JAHWXV010300309.1:0-14432 GCA_024586415.1 Phrixothrix hirtus | reverse complement strand
TTTTATCAATGACAGGAAAATATATCCATTTTAAAGAGAGTTTAAAAATCTAAGGATTTAAAAAATTTATCTGGAAAAATCGAAAAAGTCAGGGAAAAGTTAGGGAAATTTAAAATTAAAATTTTGTCGCCACCCTGAGTGTGAATGTGGAAAATGCTGGAATAAATAAAATCCAAGAGAACGATAAGAGTATAGGCGTGGAAGAGGTGCGAAATGCAATAAAAAGGCTTAAAAATGGGAAGGCTGGTGGAGTAGATGAAGTTACATACAAAATGTTAAAGTATTGCGGTATGAGACTAGGTGAATGGTTGTGCAAACTATTTAATGCTTGAGTTCAATTAGCAAGAGTGCCAGAGGACTGGAAGGGTGCTATGATCGTGCCTTTGTACAAAGGAAAAGGTGGTAGATATGGATGCAAGAACTATAGAGCTATAAGTTTATTAAGTGTAGCTGGGAAGGTGTTTGGTAGAATTATAAGTGACATGAAGATATGGGATGTACAGTATGGGTTCATACCTGAACGAGGGTGCGTGGTATAAATGCTTAGTTTGCAGCAAATGGCCGAGAAATTTTTGCATATTAGTGAGAAAATGTATTGTACATTTGTGGATTTAGGAAAAGCTTATGATAGTGTAAATAGATACAAGTTATGGGCAACTATGACGGAGTATGGTGTAAAAGGAGAACTACTGAATGTAATAAAAGCTATGTATGATGGAAGCAGAGCGTGTGTGAGAGTGAACGGTACGGTTGGTGAGTACTTTGAAATTGAGCAAGATGTGAGACAAGAATGTGTGATGTCTCCTTGGTTGTTTAATATATTTATGGATAAATGTGTGACAAGTGCATGTGAGAAGTTGAGTGGTATAAATATAGGCAGCGAAGATGTAAAAGTGTTTATGTATGCGGATGATGTAGTACTGCTAGCTAAAAGTATGAGCCAAATGCAACGAATGTTGAATAAATTTGTAGAAGTGAGTGAGAAAATGGATTTGAAAATCAATAGTGGCAAAACAAAACTAATGGTTTTCAATAGAAAATGTGAAAAGAAATATGTCAGCTAATGTTGGGTAGCGAGACAATTGAGCAAGTGGATAGGTTTGTTTACCTTTGCAGAATGTTTGAGAATGATGGTCGAGTAGATAGTGAAATTGAAAACCGAGTGAATGTAGGGAGGAGAATAATTGGCAGCATGTTGTCAGTAACCAAGAGTGAACAGTTAAGTATGAAAGAAAAGAAGGCTGTGTACAATAGTGTATTTGTTCCAACTGTTTTATGTGGCAGTGGGTATGTCAGAAGGAGCATATGAATAAAATAAACGCCGTAAGTGTGAGGTACCTAAGAGCTGCATGTGTCAAAATGAGACGTGACAGAGTAAGGAATGAATGGGTGATGCATACGTGCCAAGTGAAGGAGACAATGCCTGAACAGTACAAAAGAAGTGCGTTAAGATGCTTTGAGCATGTGAAACGAATGAGTAATGAACGCTTAAGAAAGAAAATATATGAGGCAAGCATGAATGAAAAACTAAATAGGGATAGACCGAGAAAGAGGTGGCTGAATATGATTAAAGAAATTGTAAAACAAAGGAGAATAAAAAACGCAAAGAATAGGAGAGCTTGTCAAAAATGTATGAATTTAATGGAAACAAGAGAAGTGTGTAAGGACAGAAAGGAATGGAGAAAAATGGTGAATGGATGATAGTAGAGATAGTAGGATTGGTAGGTAATAGTGGGAGATGTGGATACTGTATAGTGGTGGGAGTTGTGGTGAAGTTTGGTAGTAGTGAGAGGGGGTTGGTTGCATGGGTACATGCAGTGGGTGAGGAGGTGGAGGCTTGATACTGGGTTTTGACTACCCCGCTAAGGCAATGCCATGATTGCTAGCAGTAGTAGTAGTAGTAGTAGTAGTAGTAGTAGTAGTAGTAGTAGTAGTAGTATAATAGTTCTCTACAGGATATGCAGTATATTGCTTATATATATTCAAATCATGGGTAAATTAGAAAATAAAACTGATATATTGTACTATTTGTGTATGTAATAACAAATGCAGCATAACAACGAAAATCTGTTGTATGGAAGTTTATAAATTATTTTGGGGATCCCTTGAAGTTGTAACAAACTGGTTTAGCACAAGAAATGGAAAAGTAAGTTAGATTCAGAAGAAAACTTCAGGCTCCAAATCTCATTGACATATTTTAAAAGATTACTGTAATCTGTACTGCCGGTTCTTTAAACTCAAGGTGTAGTAATCAATGCGGAAAAAGAAAAACATAAAATACAGAAAAAATAGCCTAAAACTCGCAATGTTTAAGTTAATAAATTGATTTATTAACATAATCGCTATTTTAAAAAAAAATTACAATATGAAGTAGTTATTAAAAAATAGTTAAAGAGGACTTAGGAATTAAAATTTTACAAAAAACTGTACGTCACAAGATGTGTTTATTCTGATTCACAGAGTTAAAACAATGCTAGTTATTTAGTTGAAACGTTTACAAAGTCTTTTGACAATACATATCAGATATTTTACGTATTGCATGCGAATGAAATAATTTCCAACAAATCAGCTCAATACAAACCTAAGAAGATAGTTATTTAAATAATCCAGAATTTAAATACAGTATTTATTACGATCCAAAAGCTAGTAAACACAATAAGCGAATGTTGGTTTAATTAAATAAACATAGAAAAAGCTGTTATTTAAGTACAATTCCAGATTTTAATTAAAAATGTTAAAATTCGACAACAAATTGCACCATTACAGGCACGATACTTGAAATAAGGTAAATTTCTGATAAAAGCAATAGTTACGTGTGCTCCTTTTTTATTAATATCAGAATGAAATAGCAATAGAAAATGGAATAGAATACTAATTTAATATTAAATGTGCATTTTAAATATAACGAAAATAATTCTTTATAAATTTAAATTGCATAAAGAAAGTTGGATGTGTGACATATCAAAACTTTAGAGACGATTTCAGTGCTTTTGTTTACAAATATCACTTTGTATGCCTCCGTCTGAATTGTTCTGTTAATTGATAAATTTATTGTTACGTAGCAACCACATAATAAACACCTAACAACATGTTGCTGCTGGTCACTACATTAACGAGAAATAATATTTTAAATAAACACCAAGTATTTTAATACTTATTTAACAAACCATATTCATGTCGGCATAAAAACTGTCGTGTATCGCAGGTCCAGAACATGCTTTTGCAGGTACTCATCCTTGCAAAAGTTTATTTTCTGGACTAGTGATACAAATAACTATTGAATAATAGTAATAAAAATGTTGTTGTCAGTCCAGCCCACAAATATTATCTATACCACGTAAATTCTTAATGATGTTAGGGGTTTACCCTTTCGGTAACATTATAAAGCATATGTTTTCCTAAAACAACTAAACAAAAATTCAAGTATACTACATTTCATTATCCCTATGTCTCATTTTAGGTTTAATACGAATATATGTACCACTCCAGGATGTGTTCAAACTGCGGCTAAAATTTTAGCAAATATTGACGAATCAATAAATCCCTGTACTAATTTCTATCGTTTTTCTTGTGGAAAATTTTTACATGAAGCACAAATACCTGACGATAAAAGTAAAATAACTGCATTTACTGATGTTCAGGAAACTTTAGATATACAGCTTAAACAATTATTTGAAGAACCGCCTCTTTCCAAAGAAATCAAGCCATTTATAATGTTAAAGGATGTGTACAAGGGTTGCGTTGATACTGAGAGTATAGAAAAAGATGGGCTAGTAATTATTCGTAAATTAGTGTCACAGTTAGGAGGCTGGCCAGCATTAGAAGGCAGAAACTGGAATGAAAAAACCTTCGATTGGCAACAGTCTGTATATAAATTTAGAAAATATGGATTAAGTACAAATAATTTTATTACATTCTCTGTGCAACCTGACTTAAAGAATTCCAGCCAAGTTACTGTTGTTGTAATATCAAAAGAAATGTAAATTATTTGTAGTACTAATATTAATTCCTTTTTGTAGATAGATCAAGCTGACTTGGAAATTAGAAGAGAAAATATGCTACGTGGTTTAGAAGATAAAGTTGTTGACGCTTATTATAAATATATGGTAAACATGGCTGTTACATTTGATGCTAATAGAGCCTATGCAGAATATGATATACAAAATATGTTAGAATTTCGGAGACGCCTTGCTAATGTAAATTTAGTTATCTGTGATTTTCGTGAATTTACGATTTTTTATAGATTAGTGTATCTGATATTGAAAGAAGAGATATGTCGGCTATGTATCATCCAATGACCGTAAGAGAATTGCAACACACATATCCAAGTATATTTTGGCTTGAATTCATTAATAATGTTATAGTGTTACCAGAAAATTATCTCAAAAACGATGACTACGTAAGCGTCAGCGTCCCTAAATACTTGAGTTCTTTTGGAGATGTAGTGAGTTCTTCATCAAAACGGTAAGAAGCACTTGTTTCTAAAATTTTTGCAACTATACTAGAAATATGTTTCTTATAACTTAGTGCCTATAAATTAAGTTTAATGTTGCATGAAATGCATTTGTAATATATAAGCCGAAAGGTTATAAATGTATACAAAAGCATACATTTTCAGAGCTCAAGCTAATCATGCCATTTTTCAAGCCGTGCGGTCTCTAGTAATGTTTCTTCCAGAATCTATTCGAAATCTAGAACAGAAATACCAAGAAGTAATCTATGGAACCACAAAAAGACCACCAAGATGGAAAGAATGCGTGGAAACTATTTCTAGACGGTAGGTGTTGACTAATTTTTATGTTTCTTCTTGTATACGTAATTTTTTAATGCTCTGGAAATTTTACCATATCAAATTTAACAATGTGCCAAACCTTTCGACCTTCGCAAGCTGCAGCTATTAGGGTCAATCAAACCAAAAAGGTGAAACTTCTAGGAGTATTGACATTTTGGCATAATTTGACACGATTGAATCCCAGATGTCACTTTTTATATTAACTGTAATTTGTTTTTAGCTTTAATATAGCAGGGTCTGCACTGTTCATACGAAAATATTTTAATAAGAAAGTCAAAGAATCTGCGCAACTGATGGTATCAAATATTCAGCACGAGTTCGTCAACACACTTAAGGGAATAGAATGGATGGACAAAGCAACTAAAAACCTCGCGGTTGAAAAAACTTTGTCTATAAAGGCACATATAGGATACATAGGCGAATTATTTGATGATGAAAAACTGGAAAACTACTACTTAAAAGTACCTTAAAATATTTCTCTACGTTAAATGATTAGATAATACTAATTTATACTTTAGTTGTCAGTCGGTTCTAATAGTTGCCTTCTTAATATGTTAAATTTATCAATATTTGATAAAGATATCGAGATGAAACAGTTAGGCAAACCTTTTAACACCAGCGATTGGAGAAACCGCATTTCTGCCGCAAACAACAATGTTGTATACACAGGTCATGAAAACAGTCTACGTATGTTATTAGCAATCACTTATTACAGCACCACTTGTATAATTATTTTTCAGAAATACCTGCTGCTATTTTACAAAACTTTTTGTTTAAAGAAGATCACTTAAAAGCTGTAAATTATGCAACTTTAGGCCACTTAATTGGTCACGAAATTACTCACGCTTTTGATGATCAAGGAAAATTATTAAATAAGGAAGGAAATTATGATCAATGGTGGAATGAAACAACCCATAAGGCATTTTTGCATAAATCAGAATGCATAATTAATCAATATTCAAATTTCACCGTACCAAAACTTAAAATGAATGTATGTTTTTAATCCAAAGTTATGCCTTTTTAATTTTTGAAATGTTTAGGTAAATGGATTTCTCACCCTAAGTGAAAATATTGCAGACAATGGCGGAATAAAGGAAGCATACTTAGCATATAAGTCATGGGTAAAGCAAAACGGTGAGGAACCTAGATTACCTGGACTCAAGTATAAACCTATACAACTATTTTGGATATCATTGGCTACTTGTTGGTGTTCCTTAGAAAGATCACAATTGATAAACGAGTATCTTTACTATGATGATCATTCACCGGCTGAATTTAGAGTCTTAGGGCCTCTTAGTAATTTACAAAATTTTGCAACAGATTTCCATTGCCCTTTAGGTACACCAATGAATCCTGGATATAAATGTCAAGTTTGGTGATCATACAATTTCTTAATTTTAAATAAATTTGCTAATTTCAATAGTAAATAGAGTTTTAACAACTTTAGCAAAACTGACAAAAATACAAGTGTTACTAAATACACCATGTTTTTTACTCCTGTTTATAATAAAATTCAAAAATCAACCAGTAAATGTCCCGCACTTGTTATTTATGAACTTGTATACAGCTGTTGCATGCAGTTAATCTATAATTGTCGCTATAATTCAGCTGATGTATTAAAGAAGGCAGGAATTTAAAATGAATTAATGGAATTTTAATTTTATGCTATACGTACATCATTAGTCTGCATTTTTAAAAGAATAAGGACATAAAGCTAGAAATATCCCACCCATCGGTACATGGGAAAGTACACTATAGTGACAAATATGAGTACAAGTCCAAGTAGATCTTCGCAACACTTGCCTCCATATTTGTCAGTTTCGTTCAAGTTGTGAAAACTCTAATGAAACGTAACTAAATAAATTGAAGCAATTTTCATCCCATAATTCATTATAGGTTAATTTAAATTTATCTAAGTCATATATGCGTACCTTTGCATGTAAGTTCCTGAATACAAATGTGTAAAAAGCTCTAATAAAGATATATTTTAAACACTCGTTTTCTGTTCTGGGCCAGGGAAGCATTCCTACCTTCGAGTAGGCGTTGTGAATGGAGGGGACGTATTTTATGAGTCGTGGTAGGCTCTATTAACGCTGTGCCCTTAGAAGTTTCCATTATTGCCCCCATTAGTTGCAGATATGCCTTGGTTGAACGAGCAACGCGATTTTGCCGTCGAGACGTATTTTACTCAAAATAAGTCTATCGTTGCAGTATAGCGTGAGCTGCGTACTCGTTATCGAATTCCACCTCGAAATGCTGTTCCTGACAAAATCAATTTCGTTATGGATGGAGAACTTCCGTACATGTGGTAGTGTTGTGAAAAAAAGAGTTGACCGTGTAAGAAGATCGATTTTGCAGTCCTCTAAGCGTTTTGTTCGCAGGCATGCATCCGTCTTGGCGCTTTTTAACCGTACTGTGCGTTGAATTCTTCACGAAGACCTGCACTTCCATCCGTACGAGATGGTCATTGCTCAACAAGTCTCACATCGGGACTGGCAAAATCGAGTATAGGTATGCAAAACCTTGATTGAAACCTTGCCTCAAGATGCACATGTTTTGCTTAGTGAAGAACCGCACTTCCACATTTCTGGGAATCTTAATAAGCAGAATATACGTTATTGTAGTGGTGAAAACCCTAGCGTAATTCTTCAGAGGCCTCTACATAGTGACAAAGTAACAATTTTGGTTGCACTCAGCAGTGAAGGCATCATTGGGCCTTATTTCTTTGACGAGAACAATTATGCTGTTACCGTCAATTCTGAGTGATATGTAACCATAATCCAAAAATTTCTTGAACCCCAACTTCAACAGATTAATTTGGCATAAGTGTGGTTTCAGCAGGATGGTAGCACGGCCCACACTGCTAGAAATTCAATTGCTGTTTTGAGGGAAAGGTTCCTCGGTCGCCTGATCTCTTGGTACGGTGACATTGCATGACCCGCGCGCTCGCCCGATTTAACTCTGTGCGACTACTTTTTATGGGGATACTTCAAAAGTGAGGTATTTAAGCAATACGCCTTGAAGTTGGTCGCATTCCGCAACAAATGCTTCGCAGAGTTATGGAGAACTTTTCGAACCCGGCTACATCAGCGCATTGACAATGAGCGACATCACTTGAATAATATATTGTTTAAAATTAAATGAAATTAACTTTCAGTTGTACCCTACTAATGCCACAATAAAGTTTTGTTCTAACATTTTTTGTTATGTTTTTATTTACCTTCAAAGTTAGCGGTACTTCCCTGCCCCACCCTGTATTATAATAAATTGTTGTAAAATAATCAGAGAACTTTTTTCCATTTAAACCATTTTAAAGTTTAATGTGAATTTTAGAAAATTGTAATCTTTTTAAAATATTAGATAAAGAATTATAAAATTCTTCTAAAACCTCAAATTACGATGTAACCTGCAATGGCGGGTATAGTAAAAATTTCAAGCTGATTTTAAATTTTCAAGATTTTCTTTATAACTAATTGTTTTGCAAAATACATGTCCTTTTAACAGCTATTATATCAATAAATATTTTCAATTTTTATTCTTCTTAAAAATATATGATGTTGAATAATTTTAGTACGTATTTATACATCTGGTAACATTTAATTATAGTTATAATTACAGTTACAATTACAGTTACAATTATAGTTATAATTACAGTTATAAATTTACGTAATTAAAGGTTTTGATGCGGGATGGAGATATTTGAAATATACGTCAATTCTAGCGATAGGTTTAAAGTACACTCTCTATGTCAGGTGCAAGTATGGAATATTTGCAGTTAGTAACAACATAATCATAATGCAAAATCACATATCCTATACTATTGTCACAAGCTTGATGGCCAATAAAGTATGTAACAAACTTGACAAGTATTCAACACGGCCAGCAAAGCTACAGTGAAGCGAGACGTGGTTGATTTGATAGCTTACGAGATCGAACGCAGTATAAATACTCAAAATCGGGCCCCACTGTTGTCTAATTTAATTTACAAGAAATACTCTATATATAAAGATGTTCAAAACCTAGCGAAGCAGACACTGCTACGGCAATGTAGATGCGGTAAAGAGTCTAAACTGAAAAAAATGTTACTATACGTCGAATGTTATTTATTATGAATTTTCCTGTATACGAGAGTCGTAAGGCAATGCATTAGTATGAATGCCCACTTTATAGAACGCTGCGATAAAGGTAATCAAAGATTTGCACTTAATGGGGCCTAATGAGGATTTACCCTGTATGTGACAAGGTGTTTGATTAATATCAAACTTTTACTGTCTTTATTGAAAAGTTAGGTTGACAACAGGATGGCTTGGAGGACGTACTTCAATCAAAGTTAACTATATCAGAAAGAGTACGTTAAATAAGCCGCCTGGCATATTAAAGTATCTTTATGAATTGGACGTAAATAATGAGCGTGCTAATTTTTGACACAACAAAATGACTAATGTTATTTTTATAAATACTATTACATTGAACTTTAACATATTCAACGCATGCCATATTATTATTTATCCTTAAAAGTCAACCCACCTGGTTTAAATAAAACAACTAATGCACTCAACATATTTACAAAATGTAATATTGGGTCACAGTTACATATATACAAACAAATCGGTTCAATCGGTAAATAATTCTTAAAACGGTCACTTCAAGGGTGACAAATTTAATGTTTAACATGACAATTGTTCACGAAGTAGTTCCGGCAATAGTTAGGCTGAATTATTTGTGATTTCACTAAGGGTAATCATGCCTAGAAAAGACCGTTTTGACTTAACTATCGCAACTCGTTCACCATCGAAATTAGGTTCTAAAGCGCTTTGAAAGTTAAATTTGTTGAGCATAAATAATTAATTAAATACAAATATCTTTGCAGGTCATGACATGCAGTCATAAATCATTATTACATGAAATTGCAAAAGTCAAGTTAACAGTTTGTTACACAATTACACTTCAATTTTGTTTTACGATCAACATTAACTTAGATACGGTATTGATAATTTGAACTCCCGTTAACTTTGAGGAAGATTTTAACAGAATCAAAAACCAAGAAGTGCTGACTTATTCGTTGTGGAATTTTGATAGTCGCGATGATGAGAAGCGTAAAAGAAATATATCACTTATTAAATAATTGCATGTACGAGTGCTTTAGCCACCTTTGATATCCGTTCAGGATAAAAAGGAAAACTTGCCTCAAACCTTGCCGATTAAACATTCCACATTCATAGGTTGTCTAACATCGGTAACAATTTTCAAGATAGAAACCACTGTATTTTAACAACAGGCACAATTAATTAATTAAAATTGGTTAAAAGAAAATAAACACTTCACCCGCTGAAAGCAAGGTTTTACTTTGGAAATAAAAGAAAATATAATTAATATATTTTTCTTTATAATTATTTATAAAAAGAACCTTTACTGAATAAAATTTATCTTTAAACTAAAAGATATATTTAACAAAACTTAATTGGGTTTAATAAATGAACTTAAGATTCATTATACGTAGCTGATTAAAATAATTTGACCAACGATTTTATATTCCTTAAATTATAAACTATATGCTCTGGATATTATAATAGACTTATTTTAGTAGGTGTGTACACGGTGATACTAAAATAATGGCAAGTGCTGACACTATATACACGGTAATGCAAAATTAATAGCAAAGGCTGACACTAGCTCCTACTCCAATAATGGAATAAGTACATGTTACGTATCTCTTTCTTGCTCCATACTGTTTAGTGTTTATTGCATTTATTTCAGGACGTACATTACTCCCACTTCCGCAATCGTGCCGCGTGGATGCGTGGATAGATTACGTAGATCTTGTATGCTAACAGTGTGTTGCATTGGAGCAAGTCATTAACAATTATACACATTTAAATAACGTATAACGAATCATAATAGTGCTAG
The DNA here is from genome assembly GCA_024586415.1 of Phrixothrix hirtus. Lineage (NCBI taxonomy): Eukaryota > Metazoa > Arthropoda > Insecta > Coleoptera > Phengodidae > Phrixothrix > Phrixothrix hirtus. The sequence continues at coordinate 3,733 of JAHWXV010300309.1, read as the reverse complement.
TGATCTAGTGAGTTACTCCAAAGCTTGGGTAATGAATACATACCAGCAGAAGACGATACAACGTCTTCCTCTGATGTTGAACTTCAAGAAATTATTGTAAATAAAAATTCTGGAGTTAATGGCAAAGTAGTTCTAATAAACTCGATAGAGGAAGCCAAGAAATAGATCAGGATGGGTTACAAATATACAAAATCTCAAAAGAGCCAAAAGCGAATGTTATAAATCTACGTCAACGGGAAAATTGGTAGCAAAAAGGAAGCAAGGCAACAACTGTAATTGCACGAACTAATGCATAAAATACACTATCAAAGAAAAAAAACTCAAAATATTTATGGTATTTAACGTCTGCAAATCATAAGTTTTATTAATGTTTGTGCAGTTTCTAGATGCTGAAGAAACATAAAAAACCCGAAATTACTACGAAATCGCACCAACAAGTCTAGGGTAATGTTCCAGTAAATTATTTAAATTTTTTAATTTTTAGATTAGGTACATCCATATGTAAAAATATAAAAATAATACTAAATTACAACAAAATATAATACAGTACCCGTTGTTTTAGTTAAGAAAGCATGTTTTGTCCACAGTATCAGGAAAAAGCGACTAGAACGCATTTTCAATCACCTAAATACTAATGTAACATCTGTGCAGGATAAACGAGGACGGCATTCATATAGGCCAAACTTAGCTTCCGAAGATTTGAAAAGGCAAATACAGAAATAAAACAAGCTTTCCCCTCCACTCGTAATATTTGTCAAGCGATTTACGTATTTCAATTTTGTAAAACTTGTATTTTAAAATATTTGAACCAGGCATACATAAATTGAAATATGATGTTCTTTTATACAAACCCAAAATATTTCTGTGAAAATTTTAATATCACTTTTGGTTTACCGCGGATATGACATTCTAAAGAATAAAATACAATGTGTAGATTCAGAAGAAGAAAAGAAAACTAATGAAACCCAAAAAACAACACATACATAAAGCCGAATGGTTCTATAAAGAGTTAAAAGATAAATCAAAGGGAGAAGATCAGAACGAAGAAATGGATACTTTATGTTTCGATTTTCAACAAAATATGTCTCTTTCCAAAGTACCCTCGGGAAACACATTTTACTTACGCCAGTTATGGGTATATAATTTTTTTATCTATTCTACTAACTATAGAACTGGCTATTTTTCATGAATAATGAAACTATAGCAAAAAATTGAAAAAATGATGTGCAGCACAAAAGTACCTGACTATAGTAAAGTTAGCTTCTAGAAACTTTTTATATTAGTCCTATTACTCAAATCATGCTGTTAACTATGTTGAGCATTTAAAAGTTTTTATTCATTCAGTTCCGAGAGCAAACCCTAAGAAAGGTTTTGACTTAGCTCTGATCGTGTTATTAAGTATACAAACAATTCCAATGGTGTTGAGTGTAATGTATCTGCTAGCAAACCGATATTTACTCACTCTTCTATGTTAAAAATGAAGCAAATCCGAATTTGTAGCACAATGTTGCAATTATATACTTATTAAATAGTTAAAATATGCCATTATGTCATTGGTTAAGGAACACGCGGGAAAAAGAGATATGCAGTTTTACAGCTCTCTTATATGAGTGAATATACCAGAGACGTTTTCCTTCTGAATAGTTCCTTGTTTTTAAATACAGTACCCCCCAAAATAAACAGTTCCAAAGATAAAAATAATATTTATTTATTAATTTGTATAATGAATATGTTTAAAATGCGCACCATAGCGACGCAAATAAGCTTCATAAGGATTCCGCAAATTATTAAATATATTTATAAACGGTGGTTACTGCAAACACTAAAAATAAATTACTATTGGTTGTCGTAGTTCTTCAATCCATTATAGTGAATTTTCTGAGCGAAATTATGCCTTAATCATACCCCAAATGTTAGGCATCAGGTGGAGCTAAATCCGGTGAATGAAGAGGATTCTCGGAATTTTTTCGATGAGAAATGATTCTATTACGAAAATGTTCGCGGAGCAATTCTATGGAGCGCTGGGCTGTATGGTTCGTTGCCCTATCATGATGGAACCATTGTTTACGCATTTGTAAATTTCACGCGCGGCAAAAGATATTTAAATCTCTTACAAAAGTTGTAAGAATATTCTGTCTGTATCGCTCTTGGTTGACAGTAACTGGATCCTCATTCTCGTCCTCCACAAAATAAGAACCAATTATCACATGACTAGACACAGCAACCCAAATGGTTACTCGTTCACTAGACTTCCATATAATGACATGAGAACGTTCAAACCCAAGAAATCTATTTGTTTGTCGATTCATGTAATCGTTTAGGTGAAGGTGACTCTCGTCTGGAAACCATACGTTTCTCAAAAAATCGGGATGTTCATACACTAAGCTTAGCACGTATCTGCAGTAAATTTCTCTTGCACGTTTGTCCGCAACATCTAGTCTTTGCCCTATATGAATTCGGTCTGGATAACCGCCAATAGATTTGAACATTCTAGATATTTTACTTATATTCAGTTTTTGTGCAGTTCCCATAAGACTGCTTTTCGGAGAATGTATGACTTGGACAAGCACACGGCCTTCATTATCGTTGGTACAAACTGTTTTTTGACGATCCAAAGAGCTTTTACGTTGACATAACAACTACCAGTGTGAAGAAATTTCTCAATAACCGCTAGCATTACGGCTTTAATGGAGTCTACTTTATTAAACGGTTCCTGATATTTTTGTGAAACTTTTTTTAAATTTGGGCCGTTATTCCATCCAACTGGGTATGACCGGAAATAATGCTCTACTAAATAAACTTTTTTCTTAGTTGAAAGAACCATAATGACGAAGATTTTAATGGTAACGTTGTGATGTTACGGTTTTCGTTAGTTACGTCGCGGGGAAAATTATTTATATTTTGCTTTTCCATGCAGTAGTCGTGAGTCCGCGTTCTTTCTTTACAGGACTCTTTTGAAGGAAGACTTTATTGGTCATAACTAGCTAAATTAGTTGATAGGCAATAAACCTTCATAAGTTATATATTACAAATAGAAGTATCTGTATGATTAATTACAAATAAAAACTATGTATAAAATGAGTATGAAAGGTTCAAAACAGTTATATACAAAATAATAACGAAAAGTTCAAAACAATCATGTAAGTTTTCTCTAATATTAAAGCAAATATATACAAAGTGAACTAAATAAAATGATCATTTAACTGTTCTTTTGCGTCTACAACGATGGCAATGAAATATTGAATTTTTAATTTGTAAAGCTCAAACAATTAATCTATTTAATTGTTGATGGCAATCGGTTTGTATCGGCTAGTGTTCATTTTAGCAACGGGCAGATGATACTATTGAAATAGTAGTAGTGAAATTAATTAATTAGCGCTTTTCATGAAAAGACTTTCAACCGAAGGTAATTAATTTCTACAGGCCTTAAACTAATGCTAAAATGCTTTTGGAAGTTGTTTAATAACAGATCTCGTATCTATGTTTCTCACATCGATACATAAACAATTGTTAATAATCGACGTAAAGGATTTGATGCGGTCTGTATAATTCGTATGGCACGAGCAACGAAAGGCGGTGTTTACGAGCATTTCATGCCAGTCTGTCGGATTCCTCCACCGAGTCGTACGTGTAACTTTGTAACGTTTATACGAACCGACAGAATAACGCGAAACGCGATTTAAAAGAATTCCTAAAAATTCTACGCATTTTCGCTATATTCATAAATACGGGA
>JAHWXV010300299.1:0-21414 GCA_024586415.1 Phrixothrix hirtus | reverse complement strand
TAAACAAAAAAGAATCTAGTAAGGCCTATGACTAAATCAGTTAGAGCAGAGATTGGCTGGTAGGATGTAGCTTTGGTAACTCGCAGGTAACAATATATATTAAACAGTGCAAAGCGAATCTGTTACTAGAATCTGAAAGTGCTAAAGAGGTCCCAGCTAAACGCAGAAAAGGAAAGCTGATTAAAAAGGCACTTTACTCTTGGGCGCGGCTGTTCGTAACAACGTTCTACATCTAAACTTCGATGTTCTAACAAGTCAACGCCCGCCAAATCGCATATCGGAGTTGTGTTACCACAACTCAGATATGCAATTTGGTGGTCACCGAATCGTCAGACATCGAAATTCGGACATAGAATGCTCTTTCGAACGCTCTTAAGAGTAAAGTGCCCTTTATGTCATTGTTCTGGCAAATTGGCTATTATGTTGACTTCTGCTATGCTAGTACAACTCGTACAAGTATGTTCGTGGTCAGTGCATCGTTAGAACATCGAAATTTGGACATAAAATTATATATCAGATTTGGTTGCCGATTAGGATTGCTCAAATGGAATTAATATAATGTGCGTCCCTATGTTTCTTAGTGCTAAATAACCTGTTTAAAATGTAAACATTCCCAGTATTGACTTATACTTATATTCTTTAATTTATACTGAATCAAATATGGCAAATAAACTATAGTTTCCTTCTAAAATTAAATATAATGGTAAAACTATATGTTAAAATTGCTAGTCTGAGGGCATTAGAATTTCTTTGAACTAATGCAGGTAAGCATAATTACTTTTTATATAATAAGACGATTCCTGTATGAGTTTCATTTCTAAACCACAAACAACAGTATTAATTAATTATACAACTTTAGCGATCCATGAGTTTACGTGTGTTCATTACCACCGTTTAAGTTCCATTTTTGTTACCTACATTTAATGAACACATTTTCCACTAAGGGTTGTCAGAAACTTGATAATCCTACTTGACTATTGCAATCTAACTATCGTGGTATTTTAACGGCTATTTGTAATATAACAATATCGCTACTTTTAAATAATAGGCTTATATGTGGAATTAATATATGACTATTGATTACTACAAACCAACAAGACTCGATAAAAGGATTTCGTTGGGATAAACCGAGACTGAGGTTAAAATTTGTGTATTATTTGGTCCGATGTACTTTTTACCGTTTTGTCATTAGAGGTATGTAACTTATCGAGTATTGATTACTGAGGTATTCATAAATTTTCAGTGTTTGCAAATCTCCACGAACAGTCCATCCACTACATACTTATAATACAAAATCATATTTTTGAACAATATTGTACACAATAAAAAATTAAAACCTATAAAAAAAGGTATCGAATATATACCTTAAATAATATAATGCTGATTAACTACAGAATTGATATGTAGCAAAACTGTTCTGTTCGATTTATTACATGCAAATATGTGGTGAAAATATTATATCAGTATTACCTGCGCGGTGTTCTAGGCCAGTAAATAATTTTAAATAGGATTGGAAAATCACCAAAACACTACTGTCATTTTATGAAATCTTGCTAGTGCGATTTGTGCTATCTGCAATAGTTTATTTAGGTTTGTAGTGTTGCAATGATGAAAGAATAAACGGATAACTATATTTTAAATTTTATTTATATGATACATTTAGAATGCAGATGAAAAATACTATGTGTATATACCAGTTTAGTAATACCTTCTACAACTGTTAATGGTTTGTTAGATCTATCTATACAAATAACACAAAACTAATTTTAACGACTGCAAAAATATGTCTTGGAAACTGGGTCTAAAACTGTAAATAGTAGAATAAGGTTAGTTAATATGACATAATGGGATAAACAATATATTGTATAGTATAATAGAGGAATCCTAAAATCATCAATAGCTTGCAGAATCTATCTAAATACCACATCCTAAAATACGATTTTGTTAGGAATAATTTTGAGTTATACGAAGGAATACCTTCTCATATGAGTTCTTGCGGCCGGAATTGTATCGTCTGCTTCTTTAAGGATGTATAGCCTTGCTGCATGCGTACATGCAAGAAAATATTCCTCAAGGTTCATTCCCTGTCCGTCAACTTTATATACCTCCCTCTCTTCCGTTGTCAAAAGATTTCTTGCATTCAAAGATCCATCGTTATTAAACTCCCATTGGTTATTGGCGTAGTACTCGAAAACTTCGAAGCCTCTAGTAATTCTTTGTTGCACTTTCCATAGTCTACAAAATGTTTCAAGTTAATAAAAGCAGTAATAATTCATATGTATTTAAGTACACTGGTTTGTTTCCTGATAAAAAGATAAATGCGTCCAAAAAGATGGCAGGTATATAATGAAATAAAATTACACAAATTTGGTGTATAAACCTAGATTTTTTCATTGATCCCCCAGGATACCACACTACACCATTCAGCGGTAATTTCTTTTCTACTACTCCTCTCCCTAGTTCTATTATTTCATCCCAACTTATTTTGAATTCAAATGAAGACGTACAATTATAAAATCTTCGTTCCCTAAAATACGTGTCTTAAATAATTTTTTCAATATTAACATAATTCTTTCTAACTTATATAATAGGTAGTCCCCTATTGCTAATATTACGCAATTTATGGCAACATCGACAGGTATAAAATCAGCATATCCTTTAGCATTGCAGTACATAGTTCGTAGTACGCCCTTTCCAGCAGCAATTAATAACCCTAAAGGGCCATGGAGATTTTCGGACCATCCAGGCAGAGGTTCTTTCCACACAGGAATCACTAGAGCAATACAATTAATTCATTGTTGAAACACATACAAATTAGCTTACCTACAGAAGGACGAATTATAATTACAGGTAAGTTATGCATTTCATCATTGACAAGTGCTTCGGCTAAAGCTTTACTAAATGCGTAGCCATTAGGACAAGTTCCCAATAATCTAGAATGTAGTATTATATTAAACAAAGGTTATACTAAAAGTTTAATACTACTTACTTGGCTGAAATAGAATTTATTGTGTCTTCATCCATCCACTCCATTGCTTTTATAATATTATAAGGATCAGCAGGTGGAGGGTATGCTTTTTCATGTAATACCTTTTCTTCCAAATGACAGTAGGCAGTAGATACGTAACTAAATACCTAAATTGAAAAATGTCATTATTAATATTTTAATCCGTACATTAAATAATACCAACAACTGTTTACATTCCTTGGCAAAATCTAGCATAAATTTTGTTCCTCTAGTATTTATAAGGACAGTTTTTCTTAAAGATTCATCAAATCTTATTGTAGCGGCAAGATGGACAATTATTTGCGTTTCATTGGCTAAGAACTTTCTGTTTTCACTTGTTAAACCCAAGTTTATTTCAGTTACATCTCCTGATATTGCAACGAGCTTTTTAAAAATATCCAGACCTCTAAGCTGTTTTAAATGATCAAATATCTGAAACATAGGTAGATAATTAATAGACTGTTGTCTGCCTATTAGGCAGTATTGAGCAATTCAGTAAAATTGCTATTTAGGTTTTAATAAAGGTAACTAAGCTGTTTCTCGACGTTATTATTTAAATAAGCCTGAGGGCAATACCCTTTTCTGTGGACACAATATATTTACTATCCCGATTTTCATTACCTGTAGGTACATGTTTATACTTTACTTTTAAATTATTTATTTTAAATTTTGTAGTCACATAAAAATTTTATTTACGACCAAATGTTTGTGCCATTAAGTAGCAATCAAATGAGTTCTATACATATATTTCAATTCAAATTGTAAGAAAAGGTAAAATAAAAATTACGCAACCAGATATCTTACTTCTGCAATTAAAATAAAGGTCCTAGAGAAAACATTTTATACATTAAATGCAATAATCTTTTTGCGGATAGATCCCTTAAAGCGTTCTGCCTGCAAAAATGTAAACAAGCAGTTGTATGGCTTCGTATACTACGAAATTTAACTGCATGTAGTAAAGGTTAAATTTATAAGTAAATTAAATTATTTTACGAAAAACGCTTTTGTAAATTTAGTCTTTACTTTATTATTGAGAAATTTATTAGATTTAAAAATTTTAAAACATTCTTGGTTTGTTATTACCTCGATTATGATAATATTTCTTCCTTCTGGTTAATTTCCTTCTTTACAGTTAGGATTTATGCATATGTTTCCAATCCACAAATTATTATATTGAACCAGCTCAACATGGAAGGAATCTTCAAGGTTCTTGAACTCCCTTTTCTTCTTGTACAATTTCAAACAAACTCGTTTAAAACTTTTCCGTATTTATAAATTTTGAAATTTATAACTTACTTTTGCGTTACACTTCCGTAAACTTTATATTACTACGGCTACTTGTTAGAGGCAATTTATTTCAATTACTTGAGTAGACATTTACCTAGTACAATGTTAGTTGGAATTTACATTTTAACGTCAAAGACTCTTTCTCGAATATGTCATGATCGGCCAATTCAACACTGTGTTCGACGAACTAAGGTAAATATTGCATTTTTCTGGTTTTTGTTAACCTTGTGGCATTCCCTTTGCGCTGTTTAGTTGATCAATCAAACGTCTACAATTCAAACTATTAGTTTGCATTTTTGGCAGTAGGGAATCATTAAAGGCCCGTTACTTGGCAGCGTACTATGTTGCAACCTTCCCCTGAATGTTACTGCTTGGGTCTTAGGTAAGTGATAGCGTAATTTCGGAGGCGGCTTTGATTTTTTTACATTTTATTACAACCGAATACATTTCCTTGTAGAAATTTTTATTTAGCACAATTAGTTTCGTCCCTTCGATTTTTAGCTTAATTTTTAACACTATGACGTTATATTCCCATACCGCAGTTTATAACCGTACACATTTTAAACACTATTTTTGCAGTCTGAGAAAGTTCGTTTTTAACTTAGGGTATTTTCATTTACAGTACTTTTAGAAGGTGTCTTAGTGTACAAGCTATTATATAAGATAACAGATTTTTGAAACCTTTTATCTATTTGCGTATCGAAATGAGCGATTATGAAACACACTTGAATTGTGTAATGATCTTCTTATTAACACGAAAGGTTGATAAAATTATCAGCCGACCTTATTAACTATCAAAATTAAATAGAAAATTGACAAACCTTTCGCATTCCCATGCCAAAATGTCAGTGCTACCAACTATCATAAATTTCGTAAACCAGCTATATGGTAATTTAATGCGGTTCTTCTTAAATCACAAACTATACATGGAAATAGACAAAATAGTATAAAATCTCCCTTTATAAGAAGTTTTATCACACTTGTTCTTTAGAAAATTCATATCTACGAGGTTCATCTGCTAAACTTTAACTCGTGTGATAAAAACATGTCGTTATAATATACCATTGCCTCTCTTAAAATAAAACTAGGTGACCACAGATAATTGTAATTCACATTAAAATGTCAAAATTGCTTTATCACCTCCCATTGCTTAAGTAACCACTTTGCGGGAGCATTGAAGTATAGAAAAGAAATTTATTAGATTTAGTTATTTTACCCTGTGTTAGGATTGTAAAGGGTATATAAATTTACAACTCTAGCTAAATCCAGCAAGAAGTATTAAAACGAATATACGCAAGCAGAAAATAATTATAAACAACTCTAGTGCTTTATTATTTATTACCTTTGAAGCGTTTAGAGTTTTAACTGCCCTTATAGATGCTTATCCTGTCGTATCAGTTATATTCGCTTCATTTGAACGAAAAAATGTAAAATGAACGTGGGTCCTATTCAAGATACAAATTTGTAATAATTTGAATGGTGTCTTTAATGTGACGAGTGAAAGTAATTACAATGAAACATAAACAATGTCAGCTATTTATTCTCAATTTAAAAATTAAACTCGTAAATGTTGTTGAAAACCTAAGAATAAACAGGGCGAGAAATTAAATAAATAAAGATAACTGCTTGTACGAATTATTGCAGTAATCAATTTCGGCGCGACTGAAACGTGTGTCGTCAGTTTTAACTTTGAAAATTTTGTTAGACTTTCGGTTTGGATAAATTCGTATCGGAATATAAATGAAAGGAAAATTAAATGAATTTTAAACGCGCAAGGCGCAATAAGAAATTTTCGATTACACAAGTAAAACACGCAAGGTGCAATGAATAATTTTTGAATATACGAGGATCGTATTGCATGTTTCTGAATGTGGCAACACTGCAAATAATTATTTATAAATTTGAAGTTAGTTTAATGTGTCAATTTTTTGCGAATAAGTTGCACCTTATTTGAAGTCAATATCTCGTTTCAGTAAGTTGAGAGAATTGTTTGAAAAGTTAAAGTCCGGCTTAAAATGGAAGTGACGCGTAAACATTTTCATACCATGATTTTGTATGATTTTCGTTCGGGTTTAACTTTTAGTGAATCATTCGCTTGTTTGCAAAATACATTTCCGGGAGATGACCGTGTTTAGTTGGTATATAGATTTCCAACGGGGGAGATCATTGCTTGAGGATGAAAATCATGAAGGTCGTTCGATTACCGCAACGACTTCTAATCACATTGATGCTGTTCGTCGCATGATTGCAGAAGAACGACGGGTAACCTAAAATGGAATTCGTGCAATCCTTGGCATTGGAATGACTGCAGTTCAAATAATTCTTCACCCACATTTAAGCGTGAAAAAGTATGTTGTCGCTGGATACCACATCATTTAACAAAGGAGCAAAACAAACCGAGGTGCGACTGGTGCCTAGAAAACCTAGAAAATTATCATGAAGGTACGTCTAAGGTAGTTTACAAAATCATTATAGGCGACGAAACCTGGATCTACCGCTATGATCCATTAACTAAGCAGCAATCTTCCCAATGGATGCTTCAGAATGAAATATGGCCCACAAAAGTGAAACAATCACGAAGTTGTGCTAAACAAATGATTGCTTCTTTCTTCAGTCGTACTGATTACACTTGCTTCGTTACTCTTAAGAATAAGAAAACAGTTACTGCAGATTCGCATATTACCATTTGCTTGCCGACTATGCTCTCAAAAGTGCAGAATGAACAAATTGTTCTGCATCATGGCCATGTTCCGGCACATGCTGCAAAGTTGACGACGGAGTTTTTTCGATCTGCTAGAATCAAGTTAATGTCGCATCCACCTTACAGCCCCGATTTAGCTCCATGCGATTTCTTCCTCTTTCCAATTATTAAGAATAAATTACGTAAAATCCATTTTTCAATACCAGAGGACACTGTAAAGGCATTTGAAGAGTATGGTAGCGCAATATCCAAAGAAACCTAGGCTGCCTGTTTTAGGGAATGGTTTCGGAGAATGTCAAAGTCCGTGAAATGTACAGGGGAGAACTTTGAAAAGTTATAAATATTGCTTGTTTAAATATGTCTTGGTATTACTCCGTATTCGGAAATATATGGTGTAGCCCTCGTACAAATAAAATGCGGAAGGAGTAAAAGTGAAATCAAAGCAGCGATAAAATAATTAAAAAGAAGAGCAGGAACCGCTGTTCCGAAAAGGGGCTTTACGAAAAATTTGTGAGTTTGAATTTATGACAAACCCTTCTTTAACGATAAACTATGTGACATGCTGTTTTGAATTTAATAATTTTATGAACAGGGTTGATAACTTGAGCGCATATCGCCAAAAGGGCATTATTTTTATAAACTTGTGCAAAGTATCATAACAAATTCTCATTTTCGTATCCTAACATTGAATCGACAATACCCAAAAAATTAAAAACAAGACTTCGGTAGTACTTATTTAGGTGGAGTATATTTTTTCTTTGTTTTAATCATTTCTAGTAAATTAGCATATTGACGGGTGGGCATATAACCATTTTATTATTATTCATTTTCAACCACCGGTAATCACGTTAAGCAAGCTTGCAATGTATTAAACAGGTTGTTGAAGTACATTATTAAAGGTTTCTATTGTATATAGTTACTTTATGTTCACAAGGACAATTTTAGCTTCATTTCGGTAACATGTGTCACCACATACTTTGGTATCAAATAAAGTAGATTAAAAGGTATTATTGTCCTAATTTCAACAATCTCTTAATTTTTCAAGTTCAGAAAAATTTGAAATTGATATGCAAAACACTAGATTGCGAGTGCCTATAATCGAAAATGACATACAAACATACTAGAACTATTCCAAAATTATCTGGCCTTCTTTCATATCTTCGTGCCATCTGCCGGATACGAGTATCAACGGCAAAACTTTACGAACTCCTTCGGTGCTGCTGTTTTCGTCTGAATACCTTAGTTCACGTGCAGCGTGCGTTTGTTTACCACGTGTTGTTTACGTTTGTCGCATTTTGCTATTGTAGAAAATGACGGACAGATCGGAGCAACGAATTTGCATCAAATTTTGCGTAAAACTCGAAAAGAATTGTACGGAGACCATCGTAATGGCGAAGACGGCATTTAAGGACGAGTGTATGAGCAAAACACAAATAAAAGTGTGGTATAAGCGGTTCAAAAATGGCCGCACATCTGTTGAGTAATGTCAAGTCGTTGCTGATTGTTTTTCTTTTATTATGAGGGTGTCGTACACCATAAATATGCTCCTAGAGGTCAGACGAGCAACAAGAAATAGTATCTTGCAGTTATGAATAGGTTTCGTGAGGCAATTCGTAGAAAACAGTCTCAACTTTGGTCAAGCGGTGACTGGCCTCTGCATGACGATAATACGCCAACGCATGCATCAAATCTTGTGCAGCAATATTTGACAATGCACAAAATCGCACAGCGTTGTCAGCCTCTGTACATTCTTGATGTAGCACGCCGCGACTTTTGGTTGTTCTCAAGATTTAAAATGCCGCTCAAAGGCCATCGACTTGACGACAAAGAAACAAACGAAACTAACACGACGGCCATACCACAAATTGAGTCCCAGGACTGCTTCTGAAAGTAGAAAGCCCGTTGTCTACGTATTTTCCAATCAAATGAGGACCGATTCGAAGGATTCCACCAGACCGATAACGCAAAATAGCACCACGGGAAATATGAAGGAAAGTCGGATAGTTTTGGGATATGGTGAATTTTGCACATTTATTATGCAAATTAAACGTCCTTAAACAAACCTAAATCATGAAAAGGGTAGGTGATTTCTCTAACCATCATATGTGACTCCTTTTAAACGATAGTATAGGTATGTCGCTGAAATAAATTCTGGGAATTTAGTCCGGGTGGTTTGGAATAATTCATACTAAAATTTTGTTAATTTCAACAATTTTATTATAATATTTTTCTAAACATTCGGTAGAAAAGGTAATTGATTTCACTGGGTGATTAGAGTTTCTTGGCTCTCAATATAGTTGAAAAAACCCTAGTCAAAAGTAACATTTTTTCATGAAAAACAACAAATTTAAATACTGTGGATCGCCACATTTATTGTTGCTCCACGTTGGGCTCCAATAAAGTTGCAATCCATAATATTTGAATATTTTTTTCATAAACTAAAAGTGGAACGCTTTTGACTAGCTTATTAAATATATTTAAAATCGTTAATGGCATATTATTCTCTAAGTTCCTGAAGAAAGTGCAAGTAACTTTCCTATAGCTACAAAAATAGTGGCGTTATCGGTATTAATCGGAAACTCAAATAATCGAACGTTTGTTTATCACTCGAAATCAAAACACGATAATTAATTATAGTTTAGGCTATTGAGGAGTTTCGAAAAAAAATTTCGAGATTGGGCTGGTTGGTTTTTAATATCTCTTATATTTACCGAGATAGCATATGATAACATCGACATTTGCCCATGCTGTATAGTGAGAAATACTTGGTAAAAGGTGGACATCAAATTTAAAAGTTGTTTGACATGATGTCTGTTCTTTTAGCCTTTACTTTATTATAACTCTATTTTTTAGCTTTGCGTAAAACACAGTAACCTGAAATATACATTTACAGAATCTTGCGGCATTTTGTTTGATATTAAGATAATGAAAAGAAATATAGCTAGAGCAATTGCGTATAATATTGCGAGGTTGCCTTCATGAATCTGTTAAATTATTTTACAATTGTAACAGTTTAGTTCGGGTGCTATATTTTTGGCTTGTTTTGTTTAATGTCAAATGGAATTGTTAAGAGAACTATATTAATTCGAGAAGGGGCGTCCAAGCGTAGATTGTCCTTCAAATTGTGTTAATAATCTTGTTTGATAATTAACGGTTGAAATATGATTATTAATTTGTACGTTATCGATAATTCTAGTTCCGGGAATTTATTCTTTATAAAAGGATGGAATTGTAGCCTTTCCAGTCTGAATATGATTCTGTTTATAATTTATGGTTGTAGATTAGGAATGAGGTTGGAGCCGATTAAACTGATACAGTTACTGTTAGCAAGGTATATGCGTATGGTTAAAATCTTTTTTAAATACATTTGGCAGATATATTTACTTCATGGTTATATATACTTATACCATGCGAAGTAGTTTTTGCACTACGGGTGTGAATTAGGATTATTTTTCAGTGTAGGCAGTAATATGTAAGGCAAGTTAGATTTTGTTTATTTGGAAGGGTCCCTTTTTTACCTTGAAATTTATGGGGAAATACTGGGAATCTAAATTGCTGTTCTTAAAATCTGTATTTTAAATGGATGGTCATTATTTTATTTCGTGAAATATTTTTTCTTTGAAATTATTGCTGTAAGGAGATCATTATCTTTTAAACCTTCAGAGTTGTCTGGTTAGTGGCGATAAATATTACCATCGTGTTGTATTTCGCCCGACATTCGTAAAGAACTGGTGTTTTCGTAATAATTAGATCCCGCATACGTCACTGAGAAATTTAAGTAATCTAATATAATCCAATCCAATCTAATAATCTGTTTCCTGAAATTTTTTATGATTTAATTCTTCTGGAATAGAATCATATTGCTGTATATCTCAACTATAGCAATGAAACCAATCTAAATTGTGATTAATATTTAAATAATTAGATTTAAACATAATTTCTGTGGGTTAGATTTAATAATATGAGAGCTGTTGTTTCTTAATTGTATTAGGGTCCGTGGTGTTGTCACGGTCTCACCTTGACTGGTAAATATTCTTTCGTAATTTTTGATTATTCGTTTGAGCACGCCCTGTACATATGTATTTATAATTTCTTTTAGGTCTAATGTGTATAAAAGGGGGATATTTGAAAGTTGAAAGTTCGTTTTGGATATTTTTAAATATGTGTAAATTAGTAAATAATTCTTTTTCTTATATTTGTACTTCAGAAATCAAGATTAGTGTTAATTAATAAGTCTAATTTAGGAAATTTATTAAATATAGTTTATTTATCCGGTATGTGCCGCCATCTAGGGACAAAAGTTGTGAATATAAAATTTACTTCAAAACTTCGATTTGGTCAAAATACATTTCCTTAACTTACGCCTTTTTGTGGTAATTCTTCGGTCGCAGACTGTCTTAAAAATGCACACTTGTGATTCGACTCTGTACAGATACAAACATACGATGTGAACTGTCGATTATTCTTTATTGCTGTAATTTAAAAACAAGCGTTGTTCTTTTCGATATAACGTTTGATTGGTAGGATATATTCCTTGATTTCTATTCGCTACGTTATTATGAGCGATCGTAATTAATTAAATGTTGAACGGAAGATATACTGGTTGGTGCCCTGTTAATTCCGGATGGACGTAGAAAATGATGTGTCGACGTGTGAAGATCTTAAGGTCGTACAAAAATCTTAATTTCTATCATTTCTTATAAACTGTTAGGGCAATGTTTTCAATTTGTCCAATAGCTTCGAATTCTGATGTACACATGTGTCCATACTGATAGACATCAATAACATGTCTAGTTTCTTTTAATTTTCAAATTAGGTCTAAATTCTACATTATGTATCAATAGATATTTGCTGTCTTTCTAATCTAATTATGGGTTAAGTGTAAAATAATTGCGTCGCTTTGTTTTGCTTACCGTATTTGATTTTGAGTTATTTGAATAAAGTACTTAATAGCTTTTCAATAACTGCAAAATAAGAGAAAAGCTTCTTTGCTTTTCAGTTTTAAAAAAATATTGCTATTAAATTCTTTAATCATATACGAGGTACACTCGATAACTTTTTGCAGAATAGGTATAAGTTTTATTGAGAAAAGATATGAGATGGTAGATTTTGACACTCATTAAATAGTTCAAGGTACTTTATTTATAAATAGTTTTTTTCCTGTTACGACATTTGCATAATTCGCTAGCGTATACTTTTGCATTTTTTTAACTCGGGTTCATACCATTCTCACTTTAATGATTAACTACTTCTTGTAAATTAAATTGACGCTGTTATTCCAAAAGCTCATTTGATAAATAGTTAACGCTTTTAAGCTCTTTAAATTTATTTTTTTTTGTTAATGTATCTTATCCTTTCATGTCATTTAATAGTATGTTCTATTCTACGTAATTTATTTACGGATGTTAAATTATTTAGCATTGAGTTAACGTTGTACAGTACGCGTTATATACGAGGTACTGTCGAATAAGTCGAGGTTAGCTTTGATCTATAAAAAGCATTTCAGATATCCTTTTTGATTGTTAATGCGTCTCTAATCAGGACATAAGTTTCCTGTGATCATTTACTTTATTTTATTTGTTGATATGATATTATGCAATTTGTGAGTATCCTACTGGGTGTTTGAATAAATACCCACTTACTTGTTCAATTATCTTGTTGTAATTTCACAGAGCTTCCTTTTACCTAGTTTACTTTTCTTTAGGTTTTCTTAGATCTACAGTTCCAGATGCTGAGTTCCTGTTGTAAATAAGTTTATCTTAAGTGAGCATCTTGTCGTTCAAGTGTTCCTTGTGACTTTTAAAGTGAACAACTAGCGCCCTACTTATTCTCTACTTTATTTTATTTTTATCTTAAGAAGATGTCGACTTAATTCAAGCCAAAAGGTATATACCGAGAAGTACATTTTATAGACAACATATTACCACCATTAGCTACACCATACCCCCCTACTCTACCGCTTTGCTACTGAGTTAGATTCCGTGGCTGTGTCTTCACGATTTTATTATTATTCAGTGCGAAAACTTTCGAATTTGATCCAGAAAATTGTGCTGAAACTGCAGTAAATTCTTAAAAATTACATAAAATGTTACTTGAGCGCAAAATTGTTTAAATTTCGGGTCTAGCTTGATGAACTCTTTTTATTTATTATAATTTTATTGAAACAGTGTTTGTTGAGAGTTATTGAGATAAATACGAGAACTATTCCTGAAAAGAGAAACATCTATCCATAGTTGTGTGTGATTCCTATTGTTTTTCAGTTTGATATATTTAACGCACATGTTTTAGAAGTATTTAATGTATTCTCTATTGGCTTCACGTAAACTTTGTACAGTATGAGCTATTGTTGACTGTGTTTATCTGACGGGTTTCAACAAGGCGAAACCATCATAAGCTTCCCCCTGGTGTTCAAAACACAGTTCGTTGTCACTAATTTTAAACTTAATCCATGATGAATATTATCTTGAGAGTTTTGTATTATTTGTTTTCGTTTTAACGAATTTTTTGGGAAATGCTCATTTTACTTTGATTAATCTATAGAGCTTATAAGGATTTGTTTTAACAATTAACACCAATTTCTTTAGGATATATTAATACAGATATTCTATAATCTATAAGAAAGTCATCGTCACCTGGATTGTAGAACGCTGTGTATTGCACTTCTTTGTTGGTGGTGAATTTGTATTTTTCCATTACGTGGATGATCATTTTCTGGAATGTTTCGCAATACGGATACTATTTTAATCGGCAGTAACGATTAGAAGGACTAAATCGCTGCCGGGTTTAATGAACCTTCTAAGGTGTTGTAAAAGTAATCCCATACTCAACATTTTTGTTTCGTAGAAAAAATTCAATCAATTCGTCATAAGCACACCTGTTTGAACCCAAGATTATAGAAAATTTTGAATATATACTTTATACAATAGTTTTCGAAATTCGTTTAATGGATTCTGTATTAAAACCTTCCGCACAAGTAGGTATTGAACATGTTATTGATTTATCCGACATTCTAGGTATTCTAAGTTTTAAGTTTATGCATCCTTCTTTTATGCTTGAGCATGAAATGCCTTTTCATAAGAAAACTTATATTGGCAAATATCGGATGTCTTTCCAAAGATAATTTAACGAAGAATAAGATTCAATTGAATAAAGTTTATAATCATAAAATCAAGGTTCTTCATTTATATTTTAAACATTACCAAATTAAAATCAGAAGTTTCCAATAGATGAAAGTTCCATAAAAGGTCATAGCAGTTTCAATGAAAATACCGTGATTTAGTGTTTAGCAACGATACTTTCTGAAAATCCTTCCTTTTGATTAAAAATAGTTTTTTAAAGAATTAAATTATAAACAAATTAAAACGATTATTAAATTCTTTATAAGCGCTGACATCATTTTAAAGAAAAAAACTTCCTGAGATTAGTTACGGATTAATGGAAAATTGCTTCATAATAACGGATTGTGTTGCAGCTGAGTAGTAACCATTAGTAACATGGAAAATAGTTATATGGATACGATATAAACAAAATGAGACTTTGTACGACAAATGGCTAATATAAATTTGACTCTGGACTGTGTAGTTTTCGCAAATTATAATTAAAGTTTTGATCCCAACACCGTATTTTAATCTCCAACGGTACACGCTACAGTAATTGTTTAAGATAGTCCTGTTTAAAATTTAATACTTTCCAGCATGTTATATTACAATTATACATTGCCGCCTTCTTTATTATGTATACAAGAAGATTGGCATGGTATTTGATTTATACAAAAATTGGATTACCATATTTGTTTACTGGAATAGCTTCCACTGTAAAAGTAAGCCTTGTTTGATAATTAAAAAGTGGTTTTAAAGCATTATGTTCGAAAATTCCTGCAGCTGATTTACATCGTTATACTTTAGAAAACTAAGTTGCATTCGTCAAATACGTTTCTATTTTCCAACCTGACTGATCATATACGTAGGTCAAATAGGTCTGTATTATTTAAATTCTTTGTGGAGATTTATCAGAATTACGAGTAGATTCCACTTTTTTAAATTTACACTTGTTTGGGTGCTACATATATCTATACTAAATATTCCGTTTATAATTTAAATAAATTGACTTACATTGTTGCAATAACTGATATATTGTCTTCGAAAACCCAACTATCATTAATTGCTGTTTTTTGCAATGGACGATTTAAAATCTTGAAGTTGTTGTTGATATTGCCGGTGGCGTTGACGTTTGCATATTAAACAAACTGTTTTTTGCAACCATCTTATAGGTAACGTTATTGATGGTATTTCTCGTTTCAGGGCTATTCAGATGACGAAGTTTTAATTTTTTATTGTTAGCGTTCACTGTTAACAAATAAACAAATATCTTTCAATCACGTACCCTGTCCTAAGTTTTAACACATACTTTTTTTGTATTTTATTTTGTTAGTTCTCGCTATTTATAACATTTTTATTTAACTAAGTTGTTAACCATTTTCGAATATTTCTTTATTACAAAACCAGACCATTTTCACCTTTTAAAACAGCTGTCAGCTTTTGGCAACAGTATAAACTACGTCTATTGAAATGGCAACGGCACTCTAGCGATCTACAGCAACATCCATAGCAAGGTCAAATTTATAAATACCATTCCAGTGTGAGGTATTCTCAAAAATAGAATGTAGCATCTTAAACAATATGCCGTTAAAATTAATAAAACTCGTTCAAGGTGGAATGACACCAAAAAGAAAACCGATAACAATAAATGTATTTTGAGCGAAAATGATTACACGTTAAGGTTCCAAATTAGATGATGCCATTGATATTATGCAAATCTGGAAACAATTTAATAACAATATTTAATTTGAATCGACATTGCAAGGTGGAAGGGTAAGTAAGTGACCAACGCTTCCAAAAATCGCCGAGCCAAAGCTCTTCAACTAGATCAAGATGCTTCAGTTGATTGAGTGGTGTGGCTACAAAATTGTGCATGAAGTGAGGCGAAGTATCAACTGATAAGATAAAACAAGGATGCAAGAAATAGGAAAGCGTTGGGATAGAAAAAAGATGGACACAATGGCCGAATGTTGAGTATCACTTCAGTTCGATTAATCAAGGTGAGAAATCCAATAAAAGTAGGAACGTGAGTACCAAGAAGCTCTTTTAAGTTATATTTAGCGCTGTTCGCCGCGCTTTGATGAAGACTAGCAGGAAGTAAGAAGTGAAAAGTTACATCCATTGGTGAGGCATATCATGAAATTGAAGTCTGGGTGCTTTTCTACAAGCACCGTAAGAGTTAGCGAGTTAGCGCAGCAGAGTATACGTGAGCCGATAACCTATCACATGATACAAATCGATGAAGGGATTCAATAAAAGCAAGTTATGACATATAATCATATCAATGCATAAACATAATTTTCAAACGATAGATTTTCGAAACGACTACAGTTTGGTACAAAATGGACCAACACAATCTATTCTAGTAAGAAGAGTAACGGAGGAGGTATTATGATAGGGTAGAGTGCATCATCCATGAACAGAGACACATTAATAGGTTTACTATGAAAGCAATGAATACAGTTTAATATACGAGACGACGATAAGAAGGTTATGTATTTTCGAATAATAGTCGAAGCATCGCAGAAGATATGAACAAAATAGTAATAACCGATAAGATCCATGACTCAGCCATGCGATTTATGTAACAAGATCATATGTTTACTATAACAGCATATTTTTTTAATCTTCCGCCCATACAACTAAGTTCATTCTTGTGAAACAGGTTAATCGCTGGGTATAAAAAGGAGCCCTGCAACCGTTTCCCCATGTTAGGGTGCGAGTCGTAAGAGGTGACGAACTTACTATTTTGGCGTCTTCTCCACCTTATCATGTCAGGATCTCCTATTTTACGCTGTGTAGTAGGGGCGAACGAATACTGCTACCGCAGGTCGGTCTGCGCATCGTAAGAGGCGATCAACTTATCACTTTGACATGGTTTTTTCACTTGTTCTTATGTCGTTTTACTTTTGACCGTGTGGTGACGGCCTAAGAATTGGACGTTCACAGGTTTGTTCTGTGTGTCGTAAAAATCGACAGTCTTACTATTTTTGAATTTGTTTTTGTTCCATCTTGGTCTGGTTATTGTTCTCAAGCTTTTATATGAGACCTTTTTTTCTCTTCTTTAGGTTTGTTTTTAGATTTTGTTTGCTCTTTGGTATTCTTTGTTTTGAATACTTTTAAATATTCAATCTTCTTTTTTGCTGCCATAAGTTCACTTTGAACTTCCAAGTTAAATTTTTTAATATCTTGATATTGTTTAACATCTTATCTGCTGAGAAATCGTTCATATTGCTCTCGATTTTTGTTAATTACCATCTGCTTATATAGTGAAGTTACCGAGTGTATGGTCTTTGTTTCGACCGCGAAGTTATTTGGGATTAGACTCGTCTCTTCGTTGGCAATGAATTGAACATTCTTTCTTTTTTGTTTCTGGGTTAATTGATTCGGATAGATCCGCTTTGCATATCAATTAAGTGTGCTTGTCTTTTTTTGGGCAATAGACTTAAACTTATTATTGAGGATTATATGGCCTGTATTTGATACATTGAATAATTCCATATTCTAATTTGAGTTTGCTTTTCTACTTTGCTTCTGTATTTCTTATTGGTTCTAATTGGTTTTGTTTAATCAGTATGATCTGTTCAATTGCTTCTTCCTTCTTGCTTTAAGTAACTATGACTTGATCTTGCTTTCGCTTTGGATTTCTTGTTGTGTAATATTTTAGCTTAGTTTTGGCTTCTTTTGGATTACGTTACACTCAAGACCTTTTTTTCGCTAGTGATTTTCGTTATTTTGGCTTTTGACGCTTGCGTGCACGCTTTTGTTAATCACTATGCGTTGTTTTGGATTAATTAGATAGTCTTAGCCAAAATTGTAACAAGCTTGACTTGAATTGTGTTTATGATCACGGTTACTTGTTTATCTTATAGACATTTAGAATTATTATTTTGCTGAATTTTGACTTGGTTATTTGATGTCGACTTTTATTTTCTTTGACTTTAGTTTGAAGACAAGTCCTTATAAAGGATGCTTTCTGTTTTGTGAAAATTCGCTTTCTTCGCTTACTTTTGGCTTACTTTAATTAAATTATTGGCTTCTAAATTTGTTAGTCCGTTTCGGATACATAGGAAAAATTCTCCTTATACGTATGACTTGTACAACGAACACAACTAATCAGATGAAGTTCGGTCTATTTCAGATCTTAAGCCATTTGTTGTCGATGAAGAACAATTAACTTAGACTTTTATTAATTGATTTTGACTTTTCTCGTTTTTGGATATTAACTTATCTTAGTTTTATTGCTAAGATTTGAGTAACTTTATTGTTTTATTGCTTAGCATTGTTTTTTCTTTAGTTTGTTATTGGGAACACCGTTCCTTTCCTTTACGTTGCATTTACGTACTTCAAGGAAAAGGCCGAGTGTTATTTTTTTTGTTGTTCTGGGAATTTGTATATAGGTTAAGATTCACACTCGATGTTTGTTTCCTTGGGATTTTTTTGTCATTATTTGCTTTAATTTAATTTTACAATTGTACAGCGGTTGGTAATGTTGGGTAAGGAATCTTCAGTCAATAGTACTTGTTTATCATGTCAGGTAGTTATATTCTTTGGTTATCCATATACTTTTTGTATTGAATAGAGTTGCAACTCTAAATTTTTCCATCAGTTTTCGCCAGAGATTAGTCGCTGTTTTGGTTTTGTTTGACGTTTGGGTTGTTTTCTCAGTTTACTAGTGCTCTTCTCCATTTGGATGGAACAAAATGCTCTGCTTTTTTTTGGTCTTTGTTTCTTAGGTATTGTTGGGCTCGTATGTATACAGATTCATCAGTAGTATTTTGGAGATTAGAGGATTCGTTCTTTCGCTATATTTTTGCGGTTTAACTGGCGCTTACTTTTTTCTTGGGATGTCCTTCGCGTTTAACTTATCTGCTTACAGTAACCACAGACTTTGGACTTTTGTGGGTCGATTTATGCTTTTATTTGGTGTTCGGATTATTTGGGTTACTTCTGGTTGGTGTGTTTTGACCTTATTTTGGGTCGTGGGTGTTTATTTCCAGTTTAGACACTCTAGTTATTTGATTCGATAGTTTAAACTTTTGGGGAATTTAGTTTAGAAATTCTTTGGCCGTCAGTCTACACTGTCGTTTCGCTTCTTTATTTTGGATTAATTAAACACTTTTAGTTCTTCGTCTGGTAATTCACATATTTGGTGAGCTCAACTTCGGAATTCTAGTTGGTTACTTCCACTGTTGGCTCTTTTACTTTACGACCTTCCGCCATAAAGCTTATGACTGGGTACTCCAATTCTCTGTTTCATATTAATTACTTGTTTTTAATTTATAACTAATTTACCATATAATCATTTATAAATATTAATCTGCAAAAATTGTAATTGCAGTAGAATTATTGATGCCTAGTTCTTATATATGAGTACATATATAATCGAACTAGTTGTTCTAAAAAAGCATTTATAATTAAGAAAGGATTCCTCAGGAATGTTGAAATCGCACCTTGAACCTTAGAAGCACGAGGCAAGCCGCTAATTATTGCAAGATACGTCTGGTAAATTGCGCCATATTCAACGAGCACAAGTCTTACGTACATCTAAATAAATGTGCAAGATGGCATTGATCGCTTTCACGTCAAGTTCGTTAAGTCGTCCGAATTCCTAACATGACAGTCTTCATCTATCATACCTTGCACGATCTTGATATTTTTCTCAGTCACAGCAAATTCACGACCAAAACAAAATTCGTTGTACCAACGTTTTACGGTAGCTACTGAACGTGACTCAATATCACACACACTTTTCATTTTATCAAAACACACTTGCCGACTTAATTCACGGTTGAAATTGTAGAAAATTGCCGCTCGCAAATGGTCGTTATTGAATTTCATGCTTTTTCACAAGCTGTTTGATTTAAAAACGTATATCTTTAAAACGTCGTAAAATCTTCCCTTGCATTAACCTCGCAGAAAATGATGCGTAATTATCATAAGAACCGTTATACCCTACAATCATAGCTTCCCAGATAGGCTCAATATTAAGAGAACAACTCTCGTATGAAGAGTTACATGCATTGTTCATTAAGTGAAATGATTAAGTAAATTCAAGGTAGGCAAGTGGGAGCTAAATTATAAACTATGTTGTTCATTTTGTCATACCGATAACAAGTTTTTGATAATGAACTTCGATTACCTAATTTACGAATTGACCCTATTCCCAGTTAACTAATCTCCTGTTTGTTACAATGACAAGTTTAATTAATGAGATCAAAACAATGCGTTGTTATTAAGTAATCTATTGCATAAATAAGAGAAAGCGCGTTTAGAAACTTAGGTAGCTTATTAAATAATTCTCTATATATAGGTATTTGGTGTGTAGAGTTGTGTTTTACAACATGGTTAAGATTACGTTAGTAATTCAAAACAGTTTATGAATTTCATTAACAATTTCTTTAAATTCAAATGTCTTAAGAAATAAATTTGCGTTTTCTAAGACGTCATATTCACAGTATACATCAAAATTGTTATCAATTTCTACATAAAATAGCAGCAATATTTGGAATTATAATGATCACCCTGTACCCACAATAACCTATAAATACATATTTGATGTGTTCTGTGCTACCAAATCATTGCTATACAGGGTGTAAAGAAAATAGCGTTGTTCTTATAACAGGTGATAAAACACATCAATACAAACAGAAAAGTCTTATATAACAATGTTCAAAACCTAACGGTTTTCCTAAAAAAAATTAGTAAAGGTCAAAGCTTTGTCGCAACAGAAGTCGGCACCTAACGGATATTTTAATTCAGGAGTTGTCCAAAATGTAGTTCTTATAATACACAATAAAACATTTCATACCATTTTTCGATATAATTACTGGTTAAGCTATAATGTAATAAATTGTAATACATTAAATTGTAAATTCTACTAAGCAGAAAATGTGGCAACGTCTAAAGTTCTAAAAACTTGTCATTTATAAAAACAGGTCAAGTGCAATAGGAATTCCTAAATATTTACAATACTATTCACAAATGATCGCAAATAGTTTGTTTGGTACATTGACGTTTGTTGTTCGAGATCTTTCGATTTTACCGTATTCTTTGTATTTATGTAAACAATTATGTAAGATTAAAGATATGTCTTAAAAATTGTGCCCGTTTGATTTTATCCATTTCATTGAATTAATCCGTGATAATATTTATTATGTTTATTATTTAAATTGAAATTACGCAATTAACCATAATTTATTTATTGTAGATGACATAAGTAAAGGGACGAGGAGATTTTGTTTTAACGGTAACAATTATTCGTATTAATGTTTGGTAGTTATGCATGGTATTAAACCTTCAATAATTTTTATAATTTATGG
>JAHWXV010300275.1:0-11349 GCA_024586415.1 Phrixothrix hirtus | reverse complement strand
TTTATACTTTAACGGCGTTATCGGGGTTTTAGTGGTGCAAATAATTATGATGATTATAACATACTTATACTGCAGTTTTGTGAGAATGCAATTTTTTGAATTTTGGAAATAATTTTATAAAACATTTATAAAGGTTTTCCTGAGTTTATTCAAGGCAACTAAAGAGTGATTACAAATCAATTTACTTTTATAAGCTAAAACGTCCTATAAGTGCCTGTATAAACGTTTACATAGCAATTTGATAAATTTTTGGTAAGACATTTTATAAGTTTGCTTGAAAAACGTTTTAATAATTATTTTAAACAACAATTCAGTTGTTTTCTGAATTTGTAATGCAATTAAAATATACATACATAAGGAGCGGAAATATAGCAATAATAAACCTTAATAGTACTGTTCCACTAAAATTATAAAACAAAATTGTTAGCTGGGTATACTTCTATAACTGGCAAAGCTTTACAGTTTATTAAAATTCTATAAAAGTTTACTCAAAATACAATGATCGATCTAGAATAGATTGCTCACATTTTTGTCTGCTAAAATGTAAACACAAAGTTGAATGACTTATACTTTCTAAGGCAGGTACTCTGAGTCGTAAATTTAATCTTATTTGAAAATAAATAGTTTTACGTCAAAATGCTTTGAAAATTTTTACTTTACCGATATGATGAAATTATTAGATTTAAATTTAAAACTTGAATTTCTTTAAAATGTTTTAATATCGTACCTGTTGTTGCTAATATAATTTCTGCGGTTTATTGCCTTCGCAGTTTAGATTTTTGTAATGGTTGCAGGCGTTGGTAATTGATACAAGTGGAAGTTCGGTTCCTTGAATGCTACAAGTCGCCTAGGGCTTCTACTATAACGGATTGTTTGGCTTTTAAAAGTTATAGGTAACCTTTTCGTGCTTCTCGCTTTCTATAATTCGGTTGAAAAACCCGGTAATGTATTTCTTTAAGACTTATAATGTAGATGACAACACTATAGATTTTTTGTTCATTTTCTGAGGATGTACTTAACCTTTCATTTTGTGTCTGAATTACATTTATAATGGAATCTGATATTTTCACTGCTTGTAATAGAGTATATCGTGCCACAGTGTTTCATGGATAAAGATGATGGCTTTCGTGTTTTAAGGATGTCTATTAACCCTCTTGCAATTCTCCTTCCCGGTTTCTTCTTACTAATGACAAGTATGTACTTCAAACATTTAAATTTTGTGTTAGAAAAACGCCGAAGAAGCCATCCGTTGGACTGCAAACCTTGGTGCATTTTTATTGCTTAGCTACTATTGCTACCTTACCTTACGGTGTCGATCTTTTTTATTTATTATTTTTTCCACGTCCGAAGAACACTTCTTGTTTTTTCTTTATTTAGTACAATTCATTTTCAGAATTTCCACGTTTAGTATACTTGTACTTACTATAGATATTAATTTTCACTCACGGTTATAACTACAGTGAAAACTATCTAAACCGGAATCCCAAGGAACTAGGAAATTTTTCCGTTTTAAACAGATTTACATTTTTTTAAGTACATAATTGACCCACAGCAACATTAAATGATTTTTTAGGCGTTTATTAATTAATTTTTATATATTATATTTTAAATGTTTTATTTCATGTATACATGAATATTTTTTAAAGTTTGCATTCCACATTTGTGGAATCATACACTTGTGCTTTACCGCGGGTTAATTTAACGATGAGTTGGTTAGCGCTTAAACCTTCAGTTTTATTAGGTTAATTTTTTCTTTAGTGTAAGAGTGGTATATATGCGATTTATTTTTAGTTAAAAAAATACACAAAATCTAGTTAAAAATAGCAATATTAAGATGATTTAGAAAATTAACACAATTTGTTTATTCGCGGACGTGACACCACGAGAATATTTGTAACCGCATCAATAAATTGCATAATACAGGGACGTACATTCAAGTAGGATTCAAAGTGCATGCGAGTAGTTGCAAGAACTGTTAATTCTGCATTTTAGCAGAATAGTATGTAGAAGTTCCTTTTGAAGTTTGTTAATAGCACTTAAATGTCCCACGGTTAAATTTAATACACAAATATGGTTTTAATTCCTTCTAAGGAATACCTACAAATTTATGCATGTTAAAAGCATTGATATTATTTACATTACGTATACAGACACAATTTTCCGTATTATTCAGGTTAAATTAATTCCATCGGACCTATATTTCCTTTCCGTGTTCGCGTTAAGCAGTTTCCGGCTTACCCTACGTATTTTCCCTATAATTTTCACGAGACCGTATATATTTTCCGTAATAAGCAGGATTCCGATTTTTCCAGTTTTCGCCTTAGACAGTTTTTACTGTACTCACTTTTGTTAAAGATTTATTTATTTCCAACAGTCTGTTTTGTATTATCTGGGAACTACTGGGTTTAAGCTTAGAAATACAGTTATGTTGTTTCCTTACAGTAATTTTAGAGAATTGAAATATATCTTAATTTATTTCATTTTTCTACGTTGGAACTGAGTTGATTATAATTACAGATTACAAGGATTAAACAATAGCACTAAGTAAATATTTCTCGGTATACAAATGGCGAAGTGTGCTAGTTACAGCCAGCGTGCATCCTAAAACTTAAAGAAAGGAAAGCTGTTGAGGCGAAAGATTCTGCGGATGGAAGTCGGTACAGAAATAATGAAAAGTGCTAATTAAAGCTAGCGCTGATTGTAGTCTTCGCTTAACAATGCCTTAAAGAAACATTTTTTTTTACTTTTCAATCATTTATGTACGTTTTTGTAAATTATGTTCCAAGGTGATAAACTAAGGCCGCTTTTGCCCACATGATTGGATCACAACTCAGGTTAATTATACCAGAACCATCAACGATAACTAAAAACTCAATTAAGATAACGAAAACTTATTTACTTACTTCTACAGGAACTCACAAAGGAAAATAGGACTGCTGGCGTGAGCGATCAGAGTAGGTTACTTTTCACGTTCGTCCATGTACACACATGCGCCCCAAATGGTTCGTGATAACGTCGAACTCAAAATTTGATCTAAAATAACATTAAAATATTATGCACATTGAACAAGGTGAAAGTTAATTTAAACTTTAGCACTAAAATATGCAGGCTGTCATAATATAAAAAAGTAAAATGTTAAATCATGTTCACGACTATTTTTGCGCAACTATAAATTGACTTAAATTTAACTTATTATACATATACACTATAGTGCAAAGGGACTGCAACAAGCTGAATCCACGAGTTTTATTTATACCCTAAAATAATTTCTTTATAACCTATTCGTAGGTGGTTTAAAAATTTCGTGGCTTAACAAACAATGAAGGAACTAATGTGTTGTTTCTAAATGCTTTTATTTTGGAAATAATCCCCTACAAGCTTATAAATCTATTCTGTTGATCCTCTAAAGCCATTATCATTTCTTTGAAGTATTTATTGTACGTTCTGCAAAATAATCCTTTACAGCTGCACGTTAATTGCATGAAAAATTCTAAACAGTAAAGAGAGACTATAGCTTTGGAAAACGTTGGTATTAGAAGGGTGCCAAGTCTTAGGAATACGTCAATTCCTCAATTTTCTCACAGTAAAGACACTTGTATGGGAAAATGCATTGTGAGATGAAAATGACAGTTCTCTCCGGCAAAACAGTCCCTTCTTACAAAGTTTGTTTTTTCCTCTGGCTACTGCAAAAGGTTGAAATAGTATTCGGCATTTATTGCTTTATACTTTTAAAGTAATAAGTAGAATCGCCTGCGCTTGCTAACACTTCGATACCATAGCCTTGTCTGCAGATGGAATAGGCTTGGTCTCTGTTACTAATGTAATAAACAATAAGATTATGTGCATTGTTACCATAGCTGCTTGGTATTAAGATGCATAATTTTGCACGCGCATCTCATTCTTGGTCATAAAACGATGTTTAAAATCGGTTTTATTTTTGTTAGAACATTGCAAACAAATTTGAAATATTTTTATACAAATTCGTTTGGCAAGTACAGCACCAACCTCGTGCAATCCTCTTTCATTTGCAATTCTTTATACAAACTGTAAGCTGAATATTCGTTTGAAATAAATGTACCTGAGCTATTTGATACATTTTAACTAGACGGCCATATAAGGTGATATCATGTATTTGTGCAATGGATTCCGTTGCTGAAATTTTTTAGGATCATGTACGTCGATCATTCTAAACATTGGTACGGCCAATTTCTTAGCTGTTCAAAATGAAGGCGGGTACTCTTAATACACCGAGCAAGTTAGAAAGAGTGCTGAATCATATTCCATAAAGCATTTTGTAATAGCAGAATATTCAAGTGTTTCTATCCGAAAGAATGCACTACAACATGCCTGCTTTCAACATACAGCTAAAACTAGTGATGGGAATGGTATGAAATTTCCATTCATGCCTATAACATCTTGCCGATAGCAATATCATCTGTGGCCGAGGTCGAAAATTTGCTACAGAATCAATTATAATAAACTAAGTAATTAGCAACCTTCTTTGTAATCAACTGCGATATTGTGATATTAACTTTGAAATTTTTAAAACCATACATGTAGTCACATGACAGACACAGACACAATCTACAATTGCTAAACACTGGCTGACACATATCTGTAGCTTCACATTCTATATAGAGTTTGTCATTATAATTTATTAGTGGTCATTTCGAACAGCAAGTTTAGAGGAAGGCATTCTTATGTAAAATAAATGGGAAAATAATTTAAAGTGTAATAGGAGTTAATAATACCGGTTTGTCTATGAATTTAGCGCTTATTACGTCTAAATTCAATTAATTGTTATACAAGTTAACCACTATTAATTTTGTTCCTTAATTAAGCCTACATTTATCTACTTCAAAAACCAACATTGCTCCTATTTCTAATGTGGTGCAATGAAGATTACATATACATTTGAGGATTGTCAGGCTCTGTGGTAAATTCTAAAATATCGAGGCAACAGTATATCAGGCATAATTTCTTAATTTTTGTATTTTAGAATTTTTACTAATTTTATTTGCTTTAACAATTTTTGATTTATTGAATTGGGATTTATTATTTTTCGTACTATTTACTCTTGAGAATTATGTAGAATCGGCAAGAAGGAAAAGGTGGTGCTTTTTTATTTTCAAATGATATGCAAGAAATAGAATAATTATTTCTTAACTTGTATAAGATAGCATCAGAATGTTACTGGGGTATCTGCTTTTTAAGCACATTAAAATGTATTTGAGAATTTAAACCCTGTAAATTTACATCAAGCTAACTATCCATTCCACTGAACGCAATTTTCTAGAATTAATGGTGATCGACGCTAATCCTACGTCAGATTTAAGGAAGAACGGATATTCGCGAAATTTTCAAATCGGTCAAGTTAGTTTAGTTTGATAAGATTGGATTAAGCACTTTTTCCATTTCCTTCCTAACTTATACATTTCAATTATTATACTCTCATACTGATTCACATCTAGTATGAAAATGGATACTACATGTAGGTTGTACTTTATTTATTTCTATAATAATAAATTGCTATATATTCAACCTGTAAGTAGCAATAAAACAATTATTTCAGGAATCGATATGAATTAGTAGGTACATAACTTTGTTACTCAAGGGACGATCAGGGATAGAACTTGGAGACAGATGTTCCAACTAAGCACCACATAAATTTATGAAAGTTGGAGTTGACACTAATTGTTATAATTATATTTGCAAAATTTCTTCCGTTCTGATTATGGAATAAAAATATTTACTCTGTCATTGCTTAATTGAAAAATAAATGTAATTCAATTAAATGAAAACTACTATCTATAAATTTGAATTATTAGCTTTAACAGGAGTTCTCAGGAAATAAAGGGATGACTATGAATATTTAAAACTGAATTGTCTACTTTAAAGCGCGTAAAAGCTTTCTAGTTTGTAAATTTCATCTTAGAACTTCACTTTTATAAGTTGGAAAATTATTGGAAACTAGAACAATTTTTATTAGTAAGATTGTGAAAATTGCGTTTTACGCGATTAGAATTTTGTAATTGATTTTTATTTCTTTAAAGGTTAGAATAGTCATATTAATCCTTAGTGTATCAATATTCACACTGTAGCATAAACAAAATCATTGATATACACATAAGTATTGGGTTTTCAAATTTTGTTTAGAGCGCCTTTCTATTTTTATATGTCATATTAGAGGGGTTGAATATCTCTAGAAAACTAATAAATTAGTATAAAAGTAACTGAATATGATAATTAATTAAATGATATATATTATTTACAATTAAATATGGAATTATATTTTCTTTTAATGCTATTTTGTATTGTCAGAACGCGGTATCAGAATTATATAAGATACAGAGGAAAAATTGACACCAACTGCTTGTTATTTTGTGACCTTAAGGTATATCTGTCAGAGAATATCAGGAAGTAAGTAAACAACAACTGCTTGTGTTCCCCTAGCTTTTACAAATAATCGCGTCACTGCATGTCAAAATGTCTAATTACTGCGTAATATATAATATAATGAAAATTGTGGCACGTCTTTCCCATATTCCTTCGCAGCTCATACACCACAAGTCATTGCAGTTGCCGTGACTAGATCCCCTTTGTCTAAAGACGTCAGTTAAATTCAGGACACACGCCATTATACAGAACAATATGACAAGAGAGTGTTTTAGTTAAGGGCATGTTCGCGACTAAAATTTATTTAAACTAAATGAATTTCAGCAACGTTATAATTTAAGTCACATCTTAAAATTCCAACGTAAAAATGGCACGTTCAAAAACAAATTTATTTAAAAAGTAATAAGCTTAATAATTTTTTATCATGAAAAATGTAAGGTTATCCTAAAGTTACGTCTCTCATAAAAACACCCTGAAAAGTTATTGCTATCAGTTAAGCTATATCTATCAGCTCCGGATTTCTCTCGAAGGTCCTTGAATTGAAACCACCAGATTCATGCATCGTACAAGTCAAACACACCGAGAGTGCCTGAAACAGAATTAATTGGGAACAATGCCCGACGATTTTTATGATGAAGTCGACTAAAAGGGCTTGGTTGGAATACATACACCAAATTCATGACAAAAGTTAATTAGAAATACTGGCAGCTGTTATTTAAGATATTGGGCACATGAGTCACATATTTACGATGAGTAATACAAAGATTGGTGCGTGTAAAAAATGTTAACATTATGATATCCTCATACCTTAGTTAAAATTCAGCTTAATTCCGACATTGCTATTTTCAGCCTTTTCGTGTAAAAATCGCGTGACTTTTTATACTTGAAACATTTCGAATATCAGATCTTGCATTTTGCAATTCATCCTATGCAAGGAAATTTAATTGCATGATTTTATTTGACAATTGACGGATCCGACATCAGCGCTGAACGATTTGTTTTAAATTAATTAAATTGTACTCGTATTACAACCATGTGTATGACTTTATGAATATTCAATGAATCTTAATATCAACTGGCATATTGGTAATTTTAATCGATTTTAATAATTTATAGCTTGTTGTTTAATTTAATTTAGCAAATAAATTCAATTGCACAATGGCGTGTAACTAGCTAAAAGCGTACTTTATAGAAGACAGCGTTTTCAAGGAAATAAGTCATGTACTGGTTCGATATGTAAATTAATTTCTATGCTCTAAATAGCCAAAATTGTTACAAATCAGATAAACTTTTATTTCAGTAAAGTTTCCTGAGCTTATCGTGTCGCTTTCAATTTAAATTTCTTGATAGAATAACATGAAAATAAATAGTTAGCTGAAAGATAGATATTTCGTTTATTGAAGTAATGAATAAATAAGTTTGTTGTACAAACATGTCTGTTATCTAAAACGTTTCGTGGACAGAGTTAGAAAGAATGTTTCGATCAGTTAAAGTTTGTATTTCTTTAATACAGATTTCTATCAAAGTTTTCGTTTTTATAAAGTACGCGTTTTCAAAAGTTTTGAAATAGTATCAATTCGCATCTTGCCACTTGGTTTAGTAGTGACAAATACCTTGCAAGCATTTTTCCACTAAATCATTATTAAATCATGATTTTTATTGGGGTGATCATAATACATAGGTTTATTGGTTGTTAGAAAACAATAAGAAACAGAATTTACAATGAACTAAAGATATTTCGTTCACTACATTAGAGCGTTGAAATTTCATAACGGATAAACGGAACTCAGAGATATATAAAATAATGAACTTAAGACCGGAGTAGTGAAACAAAAACATGTAGGCCGCTAGATTCAAGGCATATTAGGTGGATAACAGTTTGAAGAATATTGTTTTAAAACTAGATCTTCTGAAACTCTTAAAATGCTAAACAATCTGTATGAGTAATACCAAGTTCTTTATGGTTGTGTGATAACGTTTACAATCACCAGAGCCGGAGTTAGGCAATTTTTTAGAGGGTAGGGGACGAATGGCATATTGCTGCCCACAACTATATTAATATAAGCTGCTTCAGTTTTACATTATGCTCTGGAATTATTTTGTAATGAAAACATATTGTTATGGTCATCAGGTAATATTAACTAACATTTATAATAAATACATTCATACAATTATTTGTGATTTGTAATCTTCCCACAAATTAAGTATTTCTTTGATATATTTTATAGTAATAAATAATGACGATAATGTTCTTAATTAATTTTCTATTAATCTAATAATTAACCCAAACGTTTTCGTTCTTATAATTGGTAATCCAATAAGAACATTATCAAGGACTTTTTCTTACTAAAAAGGTTCAATTGTTGTTTTGGTAGCAAATTGTGATGCAGCTTGTTACAATATTGTAGGATTGCAACACAAAAACACATGTTGAAAAAACTCTCCTTGTATTAATTACGAAAAGGAATACTTCTATTGTGAAATTTGATTTTATTTCATTAACTTTGTGTATATAATTAGTTCGTTGTGTGCATGCTTATTTATGAATTTTTGTTGTTTGTGTTCTATTTGTACTTTTTAGTTTAGAAGTAGGTTAATCGACATTTTTACTTGCAAGGAAGAGGCGAAATCTAGCAATCACAAATTTCGGGGAATAATTTTCCGCCTTAATTTCAATTATCGCCTTCGTAATAGCGGAAGAACGAATCGGGGCATCATTTGATAGAGTAGAATATTTTTCTCGCTAAATGTGATGTCTCTATCTTAGTTTTCGCCTTATTTGATGTACAATGTATCAACGTACTGTTTTGACCGTTACTTTGTTTCGCGCTAGTAATGTGTATCTACGTTTCATGAACTAATACGAAGCGACGCAAAAATCCATCTGAGTTTCTTTGAAATAGCTCCAATTTGCACTTCACTGTATTCATTGGTTCACGCTTTTGATCGATTGTTAGTAAAATTGGGACTTATTTTGCCGACAGCTTTTTTATAACCAAAATTTTATTCAAAATAAATGATTTTTCAACTGGTTGCCGCTCTAGATGTATAACTGATTTTTGCACCTACATACATTGTGGCATGAAAAATCATTATTGTCAACCACACAGTTTAACTACCCGACGAAATGGTTTTTGAAAATCCTTGTTTAATTTAGCTTATGATCAATGATGTTGTTATATAGAAGGAATGAAATACCGAATTCCTTAAAAATTTTTAGGGATTTTGAAGTGGTCAATATTCGCGCGTCGTTGAATCGTTCGTATGGAGGTATTTATTGGTGAAAATTCAAAGCTCTCTTTGACGACCACAAAAACTTGAGATCTTATAACTTAACGAATTTTGCGTGAAGGTTTATGTGTTTTTCGAGTGACCGTTATAAACGTGTGGAACATGTGGACATTAGCAGATCTTATTTATTTCAAATGGCAACCAAACTGCATTAACTGTCAGCGGTGAGCGCTATACGTTCATGAATGTCATTTACTCTTTACCTACAATTGATGATTTGGACTTAAACGATATGTGGTTCTAACAAGACTTCACTACATTGTTAGTGAAAGTTTAAAGCACTTCTTGTCGAGCACAAAAACTTGCGATCGCCTAACCTGGCGAACTTCGCGTGAACTCTAAGCTCTTTTATTTTATTTTTCAAGACGAATAACAATTATAAATGTGTATAGCATGTGTGGTAAAATTAGCGGATCTTATTACATTTAAATGAGAACCAAACTGTATTAACTGTCAGCCGCGAGCGCTAGAGGTTCATGAAAGCCAATTGTTTCTAATACATTTGATGATTTACATTTAAGTGATACGTGGTTTTAACAAGACTTGGCTAAATTTCACACATCGCACAGTGGGCTAAATGCTCAATCTAAGAAATAACAAATCAAATTTAAATTGGAAAGTTTTTCGTTTCATTTATTATTGCTGTTCCTATATAGAAATTTGTATTTTAGATGTTGTAAATATGATACCTAGGCATTTCTAAATTTGAATTATAATAAAGTGAAAAATCTTCTTTTCGGTAAACGTATATAATTTATTGTAATAACGCGTAAATTAATAAAAACGTTTGCTTTATGAACATTTACATTAATAATACTCATATCTTTCACAATTTAAACTGCAGCAACATTTTGGGGATCTGTTTGCTATTATTAATCAGAATCAGAGTTAAAATCATAAATTGCTTTTATAATAGGATCATCAGAATCATTATATAGAATGGGTACTGAAGGAATGTCTAGATCGGATAATAATTTTATTATATTTTTGTCAAGACTTTCACCTTTATTCCGAACATTAGATGTAGATTTGGACAAAGATGATATTACTGGTTCTGATGAAAATAACAAATAATTTAATAAATTTTGCATTGTTTTATCACAAGAGATTTTTCGAGTATTAAATTCAC
Organism: Phrixothrix hirtus; assembly: GCA_024586415.1. Taxonomy (NCBI): domain Eukaryota; kingdom Metazoa; phylum Arthropoda; class Insecta; order Coleoptera; family Phengodidae; genus Phrixothrix; species Phrixothrix hirtus. The sequence continues at coordinate 533 of JAHWXV010300275.1, read as the reverse complement.
GATATTTCTTAAAATCAATTCAAGAGCTTCTTGAAATAGCATACCCATTTTAATACCAAATTTTTGTATAACATCTGCACCATGGATAAGAATTTTGTGGATGCTAGACGGCATATAATACCACGAATATAGCGTAACGCATTTCTCAGCAGTTTCTCTTGCGTATTCTTTAAAGCATTCTGCATTTGCAGAAAATCTGCAAGATATTGTTTACAAAATAATTGCAAATTGATTTACCAAATCTTCATTTATGCTGGTAATGGAAGATGCAAGAGCGGATTGCTGAAAAAGTCACCTGGCAGTGTTATCATTGTTCGTGTCACCAAAACCAGGTTTAGGAATATCCACAAGTAAACCCATTTGCGTTTTTAAGTCATTTAATAATTTCTCTTCGTGCCTTTACTTCATTTTTATCCTGGCTATCTCAAATTTGCCATTTGTAGATCATAAGACGATAAGAAATATGTAGTATTATCTCAAAGAACCTTATCCAAGCATGCAGAGTGGACATTCCAAAGTGAAAGAGGTTCGCG
>JAHWXV010300186.1:0-10375 GCA_024586415.1 Phrixothrix hirtus | reverse complement strand
TTTATTTGTCAAGAAAATTCTTTGAACTGCAGTTTTCATTATTGTATTTTACGTAAGCTGCTTCCCTAAATTTTCTTTTGAAAATGTTAGACTCTCTGGACATGATTTATCGTCTATCCAAAAAATATAACGATGAGTTTCAAAAAGATTTTATTTTTTAATCATTTTCCCTTGCACGATGTTTTTTGTTTTATTGTCAATTGAATTGTCAAATTGATTAACAACTTGATCGTGCTTGAGAACGAAGATAGATATTTCCTTCGAAGTGTCGCGCTTATTTAAGTTTATTGTTTCATGCATTTCTTTTTCGGTTTCAGTAAATTGAAACGCTTCGACAAGATTTTACATTTTTCTTTTTTGCAGCATTTAACTCCATTTTTGAATTTTCTTATCTATTTACCATGGACTAGAGAGAATATTTAAATTTTTTGAAATTGAAATATTCGTTTGTTTTGTAGGCGATTAATTTAATAAACCCTTATTACCTCTAGCAACTGCAACTGCTTGTTAAGTTACCACTCAGACGAGTTGATCATTAAAACACACTCCGTATGATTAAAAGAATTATGAAATTACTGTCTAGATTTAAAAGTCATGTAATTATCATTATTTTCTCTTTTTATTACGTTATAATATAGCTAAATAGATTTAGAAGGGAATAGTCCAAAGTTACAGCGCAGCACCTATATTGTTTCATAAAAATTATACTAGAAAAGTCGAAAGACAGGAAAAGAGAATGTTTGCATTATTTTAAAAAAGGAGGTAAAACACTAATTAACGTTATTCAGAGTATTGTTGTATTAACAATCATATCTACTAATGATAGAGACCCCTTTGTGTCGTAATTATTTGCTTCGTGTAGTAAAGAATTTTATTCGAAATCTAACTATTTTTTCTTTTAACACCACAACCTTTTGATATATTTGAAGTACGTAAAAGGCAAGGATTACAATTAATTTCTGTTAATTGTAAAAGCTTACCCTTAATCTGGTATTCAAACTTTAAATTGAAATTCCCTGCTTTGCTTATAATCAAATTACTCCATTGCCAAATGAATTGTTTGGTTAATTTTTCTAGTAAATTGCCCTTAAATAGATAGTTTTCTTCAGATAAAGTATGCCCCTTTAACTTTTTTAATGCAAACTCTCGATTTTTTCGAACCTTAGGGGATCTAAAGTATTAATTCATATTAATTCTTGAATAACGCCAAATACTACTTTCAATATACATAAGTATATATTACTTTTTTATGTTTATACAGTTTAGTCGATTTATCTGTTCCAAATGCATCGTTTATCGATCACTTTCCCAACAAAAATTTTACTTTTTAAAATTTTTAGTAATATGAGCAGTTTATTTTCTTACTTGCTTCAACTAATATTTACTTACACGGCGTTTTTCGTTTAAAGAATATTTCTTGTACTTACGTAGCTTATATATGTACTTATCGTGATTCATTTATAATGTCTCTGCAATATCCCTAAATTGATTTTTCTAAAGTTTTTTAGTCCTACATAAAGAAATGTTGGAGGAAGGACATTTGTAAAAAGGAAGACCGGGTTAACTAGGTTGAATGGTTCAATAAAACCGAGCATAATGACGCCCACTTAGCTACTGTAACAACTAACGATTACTTTTATTTGTTATTTTTAAGTGTATGCCCTCAAAATTATTACGTCAAATACTATAAACCCATTTCGTAGCAATGCGATAAATAATAGTCTGTTAAAAGCGTTTCATTATTATTTCATTTGTACTCTTTATTCCATTTTATCTTCTTATTCACGTTTGATTTAAAATTTCCTAACAAATGGGTAGTTTCATTTTATATCTACGTTATATAAAAGGTTATGAAACTAACTTTAACGTTAATTTTGTAGACGTTTCCTTATTAAAAACATAATATTAAAATAAAATAGTGAAGTAAAAGGTATGTGATTTAAAATAACTTTAAGGCAACTTGATAATTATATTGCGCTGGTATCGCTCAAATATGAAAAGTAGAGGTGCTTTATTTGTGAACTCTTTTCTGCTTGCTTTCAGACTTAAATTCTTTATCGGTAAAATTTGTTGTTGTATGTGAAAAACCACTAAAAAAGACAGTTTTCGCGTCAGCGAGACAGGACCTCAATTTAGAAAGCGGCCGTTGGTCTATCCAAGTATTTGTCCCACGAGACCTTTGGGGCATTCCGAGTCAGCACTGACACATCATAAATATTGCGATAGGTTACTCTTCAAGAGTGTCACTGAACGACTTGTTTCCGTCGTGCTCCCATCTAACTGCGCTGTAAAATCAGATACGCTTTTGTCGGGTGTGAACTTTGAACTATGAAAATTGCATTTCAGAAGTTTTTTCACAGTAGGGTGACCAAATTGTATTTGCAAACTTTAACTGTAGTTTTATTACAGTTTTGTGTAATTTATGAGATTACGCGCAGAGTTATGTCAAATCTGGAAAAGATATATCGTCAAATTAGATTAGTCTTAATTTATCCGTTCTTTCGATTACCGCCAATTAAAAATTTTTATAGGTTTTTTTCTACTGAAAGAAGTTGCAGAACCATGGACTTCAAAATAATGGAATACCATTGCTTTTAATTAAAAATACTGCTATAAATTCGAAAATATTTCTAGAAAGCATCCGTCATATGTGTTGGTGTTAAAGATAGGGTAACTAGTACTACGAACGATACGCGATAACTTGGTTAATAGGAATGCTGATAGTTAATTTATATACAGCATTATTTTAAAAGTAGTCTATGTATCTTACAGTCGTTAATTAAAATAAAAAAGGGCCCTCCATGTTGTTTGTTTAAGTACTTCTTGTTTTAAAAATAAAATTGCTAGTTATAGAATGTATTTACCCTTTGTTATATTCAATACGTAGAATAAGTTAAACATTGTACTTACATAAGTATAACCGAAGATAGTTGTGTTGCCGTACATTATAATTTTGAGCATATTTCAGAAAATTCTTAAATTCTTAACTCTCCTGGAAAGTATTTACACTTAATCGCACGCAATGTCAATTCTTTACTTTCTGCACAAATATCTTATCGTGGGGGAAACCAAATTTTCGTTCTTACTATGACGGCATTAGCTAAATAAGGGTCGGTTGCTTCTAAACGGTATTGCAACCAAGATAAAAAACAAGTAATGCCGTGTTGTAATTATCGAACAATTTTAAAATAATAAATTCGACTATCAAGGAAGCATTATTATTTAATCACAATATTGTAAAAGAATAGTTAATTGCTATAAAAATATTTATTTACTTTTACTTACAATTAGTTAGTTATACGTATTTAACTTAATATTTATTTTAGTGTACGCTAATAATAAATAATAAATATTTATATTTATTTATAACAAGGCAAGATTTTTACGAAAACTAAACTAAAGCAATTAAAACTGTTAATGTAATAAATGACAATACCATGACCCGTTACTGTGCCCTGGAATTTATTCAGATATCTGTCATTCCTGATTACATCATACGAAAATTAATTCCCATTTTGTTACACAATCCATTCCTTAAGATTGTTACGTTCCGTAACAACAACTTTGCACTCTGTTCTTGCGATGGTCGTGCCCTTGTTTGCAAATGCCAGAATGCATTGCGAACTATACCTTCAGTCCAAGTTATCGAAGAAATGTCAGTCTACAGTTTCTTCCTTCGTGTAATTCCTCCTGGATTATAACTATACGCCAGAGTCTACTACCACTAATATTTTATGTACCACGTACCAGTTAAGCCTACCTGCACCACAACCGAGCCTTGGCATGGCTAATTCTCTACCAGTACCGGCACATATTTATTTCCGTAGGTCGCACAATTCCTTCTTAATCTTAGTGGTAACAACGCTCTAAGTGACACACTTTTGCAATTTGCGGCCCTGGCCGGTGTATTTCTTTTACGCGACTGCGATGCCACAAGACATTCGAACGTCTTTAGCGATACAATGAATCAAGGGAACTCCTATGTTATATCAAATACAATTCTGTATTCTTCTATGGTAACTCCAAACTAAGTTTTGTGGGCTCCCGCATGAAATAAATGACTGTACACTGTAGTTAACTTTTACATTTTCGAATCCAACGTAGGTAGCTCTTTGTTTACATTATGCTTATTCTAAGTGTCCATCCTTCCCAGTATATGGGGCCAACCAATTCGTGTGAACTACTCTAGGTTTTCTACTTGATAATTCTATTATTAGATATATTACATCGTTGATCGTTTTAGAAATTTATACGGACCTTCCCAAGATCCTTACAATGTGGCACATAGACTTTGTCGTCGTTGTGGTCGATGCAACCAAACCATATTATTAAGTAGAGATATTCCCACACCACAGTGGAATTACATTCTATATGGATGTTATTGCGAATATTTTCATGAATCAAATTTGGTTTCCTTCAAAGACTCTCGGCATATCTATTTGTAGCCACTTCCTTCTCTCCAGGCCTGCTACCAAACTCCGAAACACACGTTAGCCTAATTTCACACCCAAACAATAATTTATGGGAGTCCCCCCTACCAACTCATTTACAGCAGACAGATGTGCTAGCAAAAGCTGATGTAGGTAATTGTTCTAATCTGTTTGGTAATCTAAGACAGCGTTTGTCAAACATTTTTCAGCATTTCGTGCAAATGAAAATCAGTCGTTCTAGGCGCGTATTTTCAACAGCTGGCAACGACTTTGGAATCAGGCTCACCCAAAATTTCTTCTTTGGTCCGAATGAAATTCCAATTGAGTTCCGAAGCGGCTAAGCAGTTCTTTTATCAAGATCTCAGCCACTGTAATTTCCACTTCACTTGGTACAACATATGCTTCGGCCTATGTACTAAAATATTCCAGCGCACGTAGAATTCATTCATTTCCTGCCTCTGTTTCAGGAAATATGCTAGCTATATCATTGCTACTCTTTCAAATAAAACTACCAACATTATATTTTCCCTTTGATTCTTTTCACCTACCCAGTAGACTGTTCCCAGAAGCTATGTTCGCATTTTCTGCAATATTTTTGAACATCATCCCTACAGAAGTTTTAATGCAATCGTGCGTAGACCTTTCCAGAGTTTTCTTCACTCCCATATACCTTCCTGATGGACCACCATGCAGTTGTTGCGAAACTTCCGCTACTCTGTTTTAGGAACCCCAAACTGCATTCGCCCGTTATTCCACCATCATTTTCCAGGGTTCTTTCCAAAATACCAACCTGAACCTACAAGAGATCCTATTGACACTATTGCGATTTGGGAAAAAGATTAAATAGGGCCACTTCTTCCTAAACCGGTCTTTGATCTTCATTCTTCCTGATGTCAGACGTGAGGTCATTTTGAATGTATTAATATTTATTAATCGAACAGATACTGTTTTCTTATTCTCTTCCAGTCAAAACATCACAATCGATATTTCCGTTACTGGTTTCTAGAATTCCTACGCATCCCGCTTCGAAGTCTCCACCCGGTTGGCGTATAACCATTGCTTCGCTTCTAGACAGCAAGGTCGCCTTTTCTGCCAATATTATTTTTATTGCATAGTTATGTCATTATTGCTTGGTCATTAACTCTTGAAGTATAAGACGAAGCCAAGCTCAGACATTGTATCCTTACCCAATATGGTATCTTCTTCAATGTAACCTACTAGTATGCGATACGTACACTTTCTGCAACCGAAATCAGCATCTGCAGTAATTCCGCCATGAATGATTGAACGATTTCCTGTAGCTGTATATAATAGCAGCTGTAAAGACAGCAACCTGTCATTCCCAACATTGGTTGGTTTCCCTGTTTTATCGTTGTTGGTATATCAAGGAGCGTTCAGCAAAATCTCTCTACAATTGCTACATTAATGTGAAAGATATGCGGTTTACATTTTAGCGATGCTACCTGGACAGTGACTTTTTGGTGTTTTGTATTGTCAGATAGACTGATCATAGCCCTTTGGCGATTGTTGGATCTTGTATGTCACAATTTTCTACATATATGCGAGTGTAGCCATTAGATGTTTATTTGTCCGCTTCGAACGTCAGTTAAGGAGCCAATAGTTTCGGAATCCCGAAGATTTTCCACAAGCGTTTGCAACCCAATTTGCCCATCAAAGGTTTCTGGAGTCGTTGGGAATTCTAATCTCACTAGCCGTGAAAACTCAGTTTCAAATTCCTGTGGATCGCTCCAATTTTCTGCTCCTGAATCCGCAACTGCGGAGAGAAGACCTGTTGCAAACGTTTCTCTTCATATCAGGTTTCCAATCGTGAAACTATCTAATTGAAATTATTCTGGTATGGCTGGTAAAGTTTCCAGAGTATGGCCACGTAGAGCCAGTATTAGTACAGTTTCATTTCTTACCGAATTTGTACATAAAGGTTAAAAATATTATATCAGAGTTTTCGACATAGGAGACCTCGGTTTATCTAAAGAGCGAAGGTATCCTTGTAAAGTTTATTGTTAGGTAGTTGCAAGACAACTGCATTGTAATATACGTATTAATCTAATAAATGTTTTAAATTTATTAATGGTAATTTCTATGCCAATAAGTTTACCAAATACCACAATTACGTCAAGTGAAATCGAGTTAAAAGAGCACATTGACGTAATATGGTGTACATCAATAGTAGATAAAGTGATGGACGTGGGGCATTGGAATTTAACGATCCTGATCAGATGTATAAAGCATAAGCTGTAGAAAATAGTCATGATTCATATGCAAACCAGAATAGGTATATAAAGGAGAAAGAGGAATATCCAACAGTGCAGCGGAATCGCATGAATATTTAGAGTTTGAGTCTAAAGAAAGTACAGTAACCTTTCGGAGAAGTGGTGCAAATGGAAATTTAAAGTTGTCTGTTGAAATGAGACAGGAATATAGTTTAAATAAGACAATTACATCGCTGGGCTCACTAACTGTATTAAAGATGGACTTACAAAGAGAAGGTACAAACAATTACTATGTACACGTTAAACCGATTTATAAATGCTCTTGAAAAGAAGGGTATAAGATGGGCTTTACAATAAAGCGTAAAACAAAATATGCCATTAGAAACATTTAGAGCAAGTCCTGCATGGGTTGTAGGGTTTAACATAATTCACGGCATAGTATCACTGAACATACTGTAACAAAACTAGTTAATTGTTTAAAAATCTTCATCTATATTGACTTATATTAGGAAAATTTATTTACAATTATTTACTTAAATATTTATTTCACAGTACACTAACAATAAACATTTATATTTCTATTTATGTATAACAGCTACTTAACAATACAAGATTCGGATGAAAACTAACTAAACGAATTTAATCTGTTATTCATATAGAAAAAAGTAATTCCAAAACATTAAGGAAAAGCTCTAGATCAGCAATATATTGCAATTCCATGACTCATTGCCGACCTTGAAATTATTTAGACAGATATCGCTTACAGTAATGAGTCATTCGTGATTACATCCTTTATTTCATTTCTAAGAAACCTTCCACAGTATTACTAAATGTTCTTGGATGATGTTTCTAGCTTTGTTACAATACCATAGCGTTTAAATAGTAAAATCGGGGGAAAACATCTTATAAACTCATACACAACGAACGTAAAGATAATAGGAAATGCATATTTTAGTTACAATAATATTGCGCCGACCTCGTGGTTCCGTATGCAGCATTTTTGCGCTTGAGCTTAAAAGCTGTCGGTTCTGAACTAGAATCTGCTTTCTTCTCCGATATGGAAATAAATTCTATGTCACATTACAACTACACCTTAACTTGGGGTCGTTGCAATGCTTTATTTTTAAGTAGTTAGCAGAGTCGGTCCAAGATTTACCCAGATAACAGAAAAATATGTTTTGGACACAACAGTAACTGTTGGCTTTAAATGGCCAGAGCTCAGTCAAGAAAATAGTTTTGTCAGAAATCACAAATGTTATATTTTAACTATCTACCATATATACCCTATACCCTTATACCTACATATACTTATTTGCTTTATATTTTCTTCGCTTACTTACGTTTAATATCAGGCCTGTCTAATTTATTTGTAATTTAAGCATGCATTTTACCAGTTTTAGTTTTATTTGTCGCACTTTTTATGTTCAATTAGAGTTTTTCATGTTTATTTTATACATGAATTTGCTGGTTTCAGTAGTGCGAATATATGTATGTGCTTTTAGTTTTTTATTAACTTAGCCATAAAGATAGAAGGAATTTTTATGTATTTATTAAATGAAATAATGAATTTGTGTATACATAATTCGAAGATTAATCCTAGATTAAAACTAAATTAGCTATCTATAAAATATTTTTCTATATTTAGTTCTGAATGTTAATGACAAAGTGGAGTAACTTTCTGATGTTTTAGTTACCTTACCATAGGGGACGTCGTTATTTATGTAACTTGATTTTATCCCGATTCGGCTGGTATCAATTTTTAGAGTAGATCGATGTTTAAGATAGCGGAAAGTTTGCTGGCAGCAACGCGCTTAGTATTGGTAGTTTGCCGGGACGCCTTGTTTAACACGTTTTAGTGAGAGTGCTTAGTGTCAAACAAACGCGTGCTTTAAGGACTCACCCTGTGCGTATAGCTGATGGAATTTATTATACTATATCAGGTATATTTGCTTATTTTCGCAGTTGTGCTAAGTTATCGTATACGAATTTGAGCCAAGGCAAAGTCTACAAGGACTAATGAGGTTTGTGCTTTGACGAAATTGGTCGTCAGTTCTTTGTTCAGTATTGCTTTTGCCCAGACACCAGAATACAAGGATATCCGTATGAAGGAAACTGACTCCTGGTGGTACTTGCATAGTTATAGAAAATACAAGGATCGATGTAGTAAGTCCACTGACTCCTGGTGGCACCCTCGCCCATGTACTGATAAAACAAAGGTCGGTGTTGTAAGGCACGGAGCCTTCGGTGTCTATTGTATCCCTATCTTTGTGGTCAATTTCTGATATAGTTTAATAAACTTTTTGAAAAATCAAAATATCGATTTTTTTGTTGCTATGTGTTAAATCAAGATTTTTTGGACTTGAATTTTAATTCTAACCCAACAGGTTCTCAAGTCACAATAATAAATGTTCAGCTAAATTTTTAACTAATTAATTATTCAAAGTTAAAATTTTTAATAAATGTTTATAACACTTTTATGTTTTCTTCAATAAATAATTATGTTTATTACCATTTTTGTTAGCTTTGCGTGTTAACAAATTACTACTTATAATTTGTGTACTTGCAAGTTTTACCGTTAATTTTCCGAACATTTCTCATGAATAGCTGCCTGATTTGACATAAGTTTGGGCTTCATTGATAAACTGAAAGGATACGAAAAATGATACGTCCCGTCTTAAATCCGACAGTAATTTTTATTGCGGAAGCTGAGAGCTTCCATGATTTTTCTTTTGCAAAGATACATATATTAGTAACATTTTTTGTATCTTATCAATTTTTGATATCTGGTACCCTTTATCCACAAAAAAATAAAATATGCATGCATACTCGCGGCTTTTTTGACAACACACTTCTAATCTAGTTAGACTTGATGAGAAACAATTAGGGAAACACAAACAGATAATTAGGAATACATTTAATTTATAAAAAATGTTCGAAATGACCCCCATTTTCTTGGACACAGAGGTCGACTCTACGCAAAAAATTAAACTGAACTCTTTGCAACACTTCCAGATTGTTCCTTATAGCTTGCACAGCATCTCGTATTCTACCCATAGCTTTTCAGTGCGCCCCACAAAAATATGTCACAAATATTCAGGTCCCGTGAACGAGGCGGCTATTGTACAGGTGCATCAGCTCCTCTTCCAATCCATTAATTGGGAAATAGTTCATGAAGATAAGTTCTAACATTCAGTGCAAAATGAGGGGTGTTCCGTCATGTAAACACCACATATTAGCTCGGAAATCCAATAGCAAATCGGCCATTAGGTCTGGTAGGGTATTTTGTAAAAAATTCAAATATGCCACTCCATTTAAAGGAGCAAGCAAAATAACTGGACCTATTATGTAATTTCCGATTATTCCTGCCCATACATTAACTCGGAATTCATGTTCAAAGTTGCCCGATAGCGTACGGATTTTCATCCGCATGAACATGTTCATTCTGTACATTTATTATACCCTTCCTTGTCAAGCATGCTTTGTCGGTGAAGAGAATTTTTTTATGAAAATTGTTATCTTCCATACTTCCTTCAAGGATAATTTGACAAAACGTAAGACGTGAATTGGGATCAATCGGTAAAAGTTCTTGTACGCGGCTCAACGAGGCGGCTTTGGATGTAGGTAAGTTAGGTTAAATAGCTTTATTTTGATCCCTGTGGCCAAACATTTTAGAGACACCTTATATATATATATATATATATATATATATATATA